>VZRV01005023.1:0-170796 GCA_013398115.1 Falcunculus frontatus
GAGCCGGCCCCGGGCGGGCCCTGGGCGGGCCGCAGTGGGCGGGAGAGGGGCGGCCCCTAAGCCAGCCACCGCCTCCTTCTCGGGGCGCCGGAACGACTCACCGGATCACAGAATGGTTAGGGATGGAAGGTACCTCTGGAGATCATACGGTCCAACCCACCTTGCCAAAGCACGGTCACTTAGAGCAGGTGACACAGGAAAGCGTCCAGGTGGGTTTGGAATCTCTCCAGAGAGGGAGGCTCCACGACCTGCCTGGGCAGCTTGTTCCAGTGCTCTGCCACCCTCCATGGAAAGAAGTTCTTCCTCATGTTGAGGTGAAACTTCTTGTGTTTTAGTTTATGGCCATTGCTCCTTGTCCTGTCATTGCGCACCACCGAACAGCGCCTGGCACCATCCCCTTGGCTCCCGCCTTGGAGATATTTATATGCATTGACGAGATCCCCACTCAGTCTTCTCTTCTCTAGACTAAACAGGCCCAGCTCTCGAAGTTTCTCCTCATAAGAGGAATTTATGAGGAGATCCTTAATCATCCTTGTGGTCCTCCACTGGACCCTCTCCGGTAGCAACTTGTCTTTCTTTTATTGAGGAGCCCAGAATAGCTCCTTTACACAGGACTCCAGATATGGCCTCAATGGGGCTGAGTAGTGGGGGAGGATCCCCTCCCTCGACCTGCTGGCCACTCTTCCCGATGCATCCTTCGCCATGCACCACGGGGGCCCTCCGCCTCCCCCTGTTCGCACCGGCGGGGCCGTCTCGGGGCGGGATCCCCCTCCAGCCATAAAAACTGCTCTTAAACCTCCAGGTTTCACTCTTTTCCGCGGTCCTGGCCGGGCGGGTCCGCGTCGGGAAGGAAGGCGGTGGGACAGCTCCGGGCAGTCGTCCCCGGGCGCTGCCGGGGCTGCTGCCTCCCCCCGCTCTCCGAGCACTTACACCTCTCAAACAGCCTCTTGGGTGCCGCAAAGGCAGTTAATGAATGACTTACTGCTATTTGTTTTATCGGCTCTTTCCTGAACGGCGGGGAGCTCCTGACAGCTGCGGGCACGCCGCGACCTCGGGCGGGCACCGCCACCGGCGTTGCCTTGCGGGGCTCAGCCTCTGGAGCGCCTGAAATCTTTAGCCTTACTCTGGCATTGCTGCGGGTGTGATCCCGGGATCGGAACGGCCCGCGCCATGACAAAAATCCCCATCTCCCTGCCGAGCCAGAGGCTGTTCGTGCCGGCTGCCCGTTCCCGGCCCCAGGCGGCTCCCGCGGCGCTCCGGTGCCACCTGGCGGCGGCGGGGGGGGGGGCCCCGGCCGAGGCCGGGGGGGCCCCCCCNCGGAGCCGAGCCGGGGCAGCCCCTCCCCGAGGGAAACAGACAGCATCCATGGGGAACAGACAGCATCCATAGGGAACACACAGCATCCATAGAGAACAGATAGCATCCCATCCCTAGGGTACAGACAGCATCCATAGGGGACAGACAGCATCCATAACATACAGACAGCATCCACAGGGTACGCTGGTGCCTCGCAGTCTGAGGGGTGAGGCTGGAACAGCTCAGAGGGGTGCCCTGAAAGGAGAAGGCTTGGACACAACAGGACTGGGGGGGGCTGGTGCCTCGCAGTCCCTGTGAGCCCCTAGAGCTGGTGTGGTGGGCAGCGGCAGTGACATTGCCTTGGCAGCAGAGGGGCAGTTGCTATGGCCTTGCCTGTTCACAGAACCACAGAATCACTGAGGTTGGAAGAGACTTTCAACTTCCAACTGCCAATCCAGCACCACCATAATCACCCCTAAACCATATCCCCAAGGGCCACATCCAGACTCCCCTTGAACACTTCCAGAGACAGTGACCCCACCACCTCCCCGGCCAACTTATTCCAATGCCTGACTACTCTTTGAGTGAAAAAAAATTTTGTTCAAATATCTAATCTGAACCTTCCCTTGTGCAACTTAAAGCCATTTCCTCTCATCCTCACCTGTTGGTGAGATGACAACCAATAATAAGAAGAGTGATTGGGAATGTAGAAGTCCAAGACGGGCCTTTTACAGCCCCATCACAGAAGAAAAACTGGAAGAGTTCAAGGCCATACTGGATGGGGCCATGAGCAACCTGATCTAGCAGGTGCCACTGCCCATAGCAGAGAGGCTGAAATTAAATGATCATTAAGGTCTCTTCCAATCCAAACCATTCTGTGATCCTCTGATCCTATGAACGGCTAAGGGGGGGACACCCTGGCCAAATGCCCAAGATGCAGCCTCTGTATGTGTGGGAATGTATGTGTGTTCATCTGGGTATCAGAGCAGAGAAATGAAACAGCAACCTCTGGCCCTGATGTACCAAATATAACTATGGAGCAGGGAGATGTGCCCAGGGATCATGGAAAGATGATCAGTCTGGGATCAATTCTGTGTATGGACATCCTTGTGTATGCTGTATATGGGAGCAGGATCAGGACAGTATGGAAGGGGATTGCAAGATTGTATGCAGTAGTGCAAGGGCTGTAAAAGAAAGAGATTGCAGGAGAGGGAGAGTGTGGTGTAAGAATTTGAAGTGGCCCATTCTTAATGGAGAGCTGTAAGGCAAGGGAGGAGTGACTGGTTACATGGACAGCATCTTGGTTATGGGGTCTAGTCACTCTTGAGAAGTACTGACAAGGATAGAGCAGTTTGGATTTAATGTGAACTAGGACAGTTTTGATCTGATGTGCTGGTTAGCACACCAGGGATATAGTTAAAGTATTCCAGTTCCTCTAACCTTCATTCATTGTGGCACTTGGGGACATGCTTGAGTGGTGAAGATGGCAGTGCTGGGTTAGCAGTTTGACTTGATGAACTTAGAGGTCTTTTCCAACCTTAATGATTCTGTGATTCTGTTTCTTATGGGTGTCAAAACACGCCACAGCTGCTGGCATGTGCTTTACCTCAAGATCTCATGGGACTGTTAACACTTAGCCTCAAGACAATTGGAAAGGATTTAAATGCTTGGGGTCTAAATAATATTTGTTAATAATGCTTTTAGAAGTACCTGATTTTACCTGATACCTGCATGTGCTTTTAATCATTTAATCACTGTGTTAGTTTCTTAGTAGTGTACTGAGCGAAGAGACATCATGCTCCCAAGCCTGGAATCTAAAGAGAAGGGACCCGGACCTGGTAAGCAAAGTTACAAACAACTTTTACCAAGCATGTGCTGTGTGTTGCTGGCTGTTACTGTGCACCGACCCTCCTCTTGGCCGTGCTTCCACCAGCTTTCCTGACAAAATCCCACGAACCTTCACAATAAGCAAAATTCCTAATACGGAGCACAGCCATGAATAAAAAGGCTTAGCCAGCAAACAATTCACTACGGTAGGGAAGATGTGAGGGGATCCAACATGATGCTCCCTATCCCAGTCTTCTTTGCTGATGCGAACTCCAGTTTCACCCACAGGGATATCAGTGAAGCCGTGTGCATGTTGACATTCCCCCCTTTTAGCATGTCCATACTGAGCTGCAGGAACAGCCACCACGTGTGGTTTGGATGGAGTGTGACGCTGGCAAAGCTGGAAGCTGTGACATGGCCGGTATTTCAGTTCTGGGTCAGACAGATGCTTTGGGTAGGATGGAAAGCCAGCGGCAGCAGCATAAACCTAGGACAGGGCAAACTATTTTTGTCCAGATACTATCCAGCAACATTTCTGTGCAGTGTTTCCATAATGGCAGAAATTGAAGTGAAACTGAATTAAACAAGGACAACACCAAGGTTGTGAGGTGGCAGAGAGAAGTGCCCCCCACTGAGGAGTTTTGCTGCACAAGAAGCCCCTTGGCACAGCTGGCAGGAACTATCATCTTCCACTTCTGCAAGCCACCTGGGATGTCTCTACAAGGACCTCTTGAGAAGAAATCAGCTCCTTGAATAGAAGCCAAGCAGGATGGAAGGAAGCTCTGCTAGGAATCACCGAGAACCTGTTTGGCTTCAAATGGCTGAAGTGCAGCTTGTGCAAACTTAGGTGCTTCATTTATGAGGATGGACAAGTGATGACACTTGGAGCAGACTCTGGGAAGCTGAAGAGCAACTCAGAATGCCATGTTGTGGGAATAGCTGCTCACCATACTCTCACTGGATCCCATGACTGTCAAATATTGAAAAAAAAGGGGCATCTCTTGTCCATTTTCACATCACACCTCCATCTCTGGCTGCCCACCTCCTTTAGCCACACAAAAAGAATGTGAAAGAGAAGTTAAACATTTCCCTTTGCAGCCTCAGCACCAGATAGGGCCTGTTGCAGTCTTCTAGACGTTTGTTGGTCCTAGAGCAAGGCACTGCAAATGCTCCAGTTACTCAGAATTTCTCTCTTTACTATTTAGACCTTATGATCGATAACAATTTCATCTCCATTTTGCTTCTGTATTTTTTCCCATCTTAAATTCCAGGAACATGCAATCCCCAGGCAGAAGCAACCCAACCTCTCAGATGGAGACTGACGCAAAAACATAATTTGTCTCATTTATTCCTTGTAATATGAGACAAATCAATTTCTTGGAGACTTTGCGTTTCTGATGTACACATAAACCCAACTGAGATTATGGACAGTATTTGCTCTTCACATTCCAGTACAGATCACATACTCTTGTACAAATGAACTACAAGTGATTAGTTGCCCTTGTTTGCATCGGATCAAATTTATAAATTGTGAGGACACATTTTAGGTCAAATGGCATGTAAAAAAACTAATTTCAGCCTTATTAATTTAGTCCTTGCTTACCTAGCATTCCTTTGTTCAGTGATATCCATGTTTCCTAAATCTTTCACTTTAATAACATTTTGTTTCTTCTAGTAGCATTGTTTCTTTGAACTTTAGGACTTATCATTTAATTAGTGTCCTTTTCTCAAGATTAGTGGCGAAGCATCACATTTGGGTATCCTTTCTTCTTAACAGTGAATGTAATTGTCCACCCTGTGATTCATCTGCCATTGCTCTAGGAATTACCTTCTGTGCATTTTTTAAGAGATGTACACAATGTTTTCAGTAATGTTTGCTCATTCCAATAGTATCGATTTCAAAGCAGATTAAAACACAGTAAGAGGCCACATAATTTTAAAAAAAAAGTACCCTGTAAAAGAAGAGGATTTTAAAACACTTTATTGGCAAGTCTTAAACAATTGGTTTTATTGGGGGTGATTTAGAGCTACCAGTTGCTCCATGGGCTAACATTAAAACGGACAAATTTCCCCTAAAGCAGTGGACCTGAGGCATAGTGTTGTGGTAGAACACCTCTGTAGTACATCCTTTCTCCAGGAAAGTGCTCGTGGCATTCACAAAGTACAGGTGTAGTCCAGCAAGGCTCATCTTCTGTGCTCCCTTTGCAGTCCACGGAGAAAGGCCAGGCCCTCCAAGGCTGTTTCAGAGTAGCAAGATTGCATCTGAAATCCCATGATAAAAACTCCCACACATTCCTCTAAATTACCTATGCAGTATCCCTCCTCCCAGCTTTTCAAATCTGCGTGTCTGAAACCTGGCCAACATAAACCCAGTCCTAAACAGTGCTCTGCAAGGTGTTGTGTCCGTTCTCCCACAGCCTGTTGCCTCCCATGTTACTTCCACCACTCAATCAGCCTGGAAAGGCGGCCCACCCTTCTGCCAGAGGCAGAAGAGAATAACAGAATCATTTAAAAAAGACTTCCAAGATCATCAAGTCCAACCATTAATTAACCCACCACTGCCATGTCTACCACCACTAAACCATGTCCCTGATACCACATCCACACCTTTTCAACACCTCTAGGGATGGTGTCACAACTGCCTCCCTGGGCAGGCTATTCCAGTGCTTAACAACCCTTTATGTGAAGTATTTTTCCCTAGTATGCAATCTAAATTTACATTGGGCACATAGGTGAGGAAAAGCATGGCCTTTTGCTTCTCAGGGCATGAGGTGCTGTGTCTAAGCCCATGCAGGTGGGTCACTGTTGAGCAGGCTCCCTGCAGATGCCAGTGCGCAGGAGCAGAAGCCAGGCTGCGAGGACAGCAAGCAGAGCTCTGTGCTAGGGCACTCCAGTCAATGAACTGGAAACATTATGAACTAAGCCAATACCAGCCTAATGGGAAATCTGTCTCCACATATGTTGCATGATTTTTTAAAAATTATTGAACCAACTAGGAATTGTTTAATCAACAAAGCCAACAGGAAACATTCAAGTATCATGAGAGTGAAGAGACATGCACTTGTTTGCTGATTAATTTTGTGCATGCTAAAGTCTCTCAGGTTTTCTGTCCTGCAAAGGGCTTGCAGCTTCTTGTTGGGTGACATCTTCAGTTTCTGCAAAAGGAGCTTCTGTGGCCAGCTGGCCACTAAAAGTGTGTGTCTATATCTGCCACGTTCATCTTCATGCTTCCCTTGTGACCAACTGCATTACAGGAGCTGTTGTTGGGTCAACTTGGATCTCACTAATAATGACCACAACATCACTTGGGCACATATTTTCTGTTGAGAATGACTGAAGATTTTTTTCTGCACTGGAGTAGTTTCCTAACCCAGCTGTGACTATTTTACAGGAAAAATTAAAACTGAATGTATGAGGCATGCTTACCCTCTCCTGTGAGAACTCCAGCATGAGAAGAAAACTGTATTTTTAAATTTTGATGTACACTTATTGATCCATTTCTATGTTTTAGTCAAAGTATGGTCAATATACCAGAATTTTACACTTCCTCTAAGCAACCAGGTTGTTCCCATTCTTGCCCTTTATTGGGCAGTCACCTTTTTTTGTTCTATGCACTGGACATGTGAAGTGCCATGAAACCACAGCCCACGGCCTGGCTTGTTTGTCTGCCATGCAGAACATGTACCACTCATTGTTGCCTGTTTTATTGAAACCTGCCAACTTGAACCCAGAGGGACTTTTGCTTTTAGAAAGTGGCTTGTACAAACTGAGACACCAGAATTAATTTCTAGAAACAACCAGTGAGTTTCTGTTACTTCTAGTATACCACACTGCATTTTTGCCTTTGCTTCCTTTGGAAATGAAGAATAAATGGTTCTTAAACATTATCTTAAAGCAAACAAACAAAGAAATGTAAAAAGTGTTATTACAGGGATACAACAACTAAAACTCTGTAAAGGAGTTATATGCTGTAAGTGACTGCACTTGCTCTTGTGTATCTTTTTGATATATATCAATTTTTGAGACTTCTGCAATGTGCAATGTGTTCATCTTTATTCCACATAACATTCAGATGCAATGTGGTAGATTTAAAAAAAAGTCAATTTTATTTAGTTTTTTCATATTTTTCTGTTCATAGGAAGAGTTCCTAATGTTAAAACAAATCATAATTGATATGTTTAGATTGGCAGCCAGCATGAAAAACTAAATTGTGTTGAGTAATGCTGACAGACAGGCTGCAAATACCATACAGTGACTAGAAGGAACCAAAACTATGATGAATTTATTAAAAACCAGGTTTTATCTAAATACAAAAACATCTCTTTCAACCTAAGATACTAAAAATGAGAAATTATTTTAAGAGTGTTTTATAAAGCATTTTATAGTTGACAAATAACAATGAACTATAAATTAAACACAGATGGACAAAACCTGATGGACGAGTCATCCCTGGCCTTTAAAGGAGATCCTTCCTGGCTGCACTTTCAGGATAACTTCTGAAAATGATTCATAATTCTATTTTAATTCCCAATCAATCTTTTTTTTTTTACCTTTACTAGAGACACAAAATTCTTATAAAACCCAAGCATGCATCTTTGCTTTTCTTCTGAACTTGGCACCAAAGCTTTTGCTGAAAAATAAAACTTGAAATCCCTGAAGGCAGATACTGCTGATTGCACAAACCCAGACAGAAATGAGCACTGAGGAATTAAACTTCTAGATACACTAAAGCTAAATGAGTCGATTTTTCCAAAAGAAAACCAAACAGCTTGAAAGAAGGAAGCAATTAGTAAACAAAAGAAACCACAGAAGCAATAAAAAACATCATAAACCTATTAGCTTCACACAGAAAAAAATGTTAGGGAATAATCTCCATTCCAAAGTAAAAATGATTTGCCAAAATATTAACAGCAACAAATAAAAGGCAGCGTTGCATTAAAGCCAGAGCTGGCACGAAGCACACTTTGGGTGAACACACACAGACTTCTGTGCCATGGAAGTTCTTTTCCAATAGTGTCATTTTTTGGATAATTTGGTGAAGTGCAGCTGGCTGTGGTATTGTGGTGCCAGTCCCACTACCTCACCTTCACTTCCATCACCAGAAGCAACAAGCAACCTCCAAACACACAAAGTAAACCAGCCAGCTGCTATCCTGCTGCCCACAGAGCATTGCACGAGTTCAGTTTGAGGGGAGGAGGCTGAGGTGTTTCCTGTATTTGGATTCTTGCCACATGGTTAATTTCATTTGGATCGTTTCCTGGGGAAAAAGGGATCCGTGATGGTCACTGGTGCCTGATCTTCCAGACAGTCTCAGGACACCCCCACAGGCATGGTCCTGCTCTGGGTGCATGTCCATGACAGGACTACAAGCATTTTCTCTTTAACACTTTAGATTAAAGCTCCAGGCTGAGGCCATGGAGGGAAGAGCTGCTTTGCTGGCCTCTCACTCTGTTCCCTAGGAGAGATCACCGTGCCAAGGCTTGGGCAGTAGGACCCGTCCTCAGCACAAATCTGCCTGACAGCTACCGATACATCAAATACATTCTCAGTAATCTCAGTATTCCTTAGGCAGGACCTTTAGGGTTTCCCAGTGCATTCTCTCCTGTCCCTGCACTGAGTGAGGGCTGCCCTGATGTCTTACCTATCATGGAAATCTCCCCTCTTCTCACATAACCCAAAGAAATGACAACCAAGCACCACATGTTGAGCTTATTTACAGCTTTAAGAAAAACGTAGCTGGTGTCACGCAAAAAAGGGATGGATATTTCCTCACTTAGTGGTGAGATTTCTTGGTTGTTTTTCTTGAGACGTTTCCCTAGTCCATGTTTTGAGTCTCTTATCTCTGTTATCACTAATCTGTCCTAAAAGGTTAAGCTTTCACCCCAGCCAAGACAAGTCAGACAACTGAGAGGGTGAAAGAGGAAGAACCTTGACAGTTTTACAGATAAGTCTATCTCCTATATATCATGGCCAACCAGGAAGAGTGATCTGGACCTGTGACTATTGGCTCCTGGGACTGTAAGAAAGATGAAACATGTAACGTGCACACCTGTGTACACAGAGATGCACCTTATGTTATTGCTAAAAAATGTTAATCTGTAATTTCTAAGTGTCAGTCTTGATTTGCTCCTCCTTTTAGTGTTTAAGATCTTAGGTCTAACTTTGCATTTGGAGTAATAAACATTTGTATTTGGTTTTTTATTTGACATATTACTTCAACAATTGCTTATTATAACCTGGAATTCCTGAGATACTTCAGCTTTCCCTGTCACAACCTTTAGTAAGACAAAACAACTACTTGTTGTGCATTCATCTTCTGCAATACAATTAAAGCAAAATAGCCATGATTCAAATTGTAGCTACCACTGTGTTTGATAGAATGAGGATTTTTTCTTCCCATTTATACTCTGTGGAAGAGATCTGAGACACTCAATGCACACACTTATCAATGTACAACTTTTAAAGCCTGCATCAAGCCTATCAGTCCTGTATTTCCAGTTTAATATTAACACCATGAAGGCAGACAAACCAGACATCCACACAGGAACTGGTGTAATCAAGCACCAGGAACCAGCACATGAGCAGATCCCCATAATGAAGTGCGAATTTTCCTTTTTGATTGAGGATAACTTGATTTAAAATGTGTTGTGCAAGTGATTTTGCCTTGTGGACCTCTGCCCTTACTGGAGAAGGAGAGCTGCTGTGTTAGTGGCTAACTGAAATGATGTCCACTCCTTCAACAGGAGATGATACTGCTGTGATGTTCCTGCCTGGGGGCATTATTAAATCCTGCGTGTCCTGTATCCTACAGTGCAGGGTCAGACTCCACAGAGCAGTAAACAACACTATTCCCCAGAACAAGAGTTACTTCTGTACGGAGGTCAAAAGCGATACCACTTTTGTAAACCAAACTGATTGCACTGGAACAATTATAAAATTATTGCATTAGAGTCTGGGTTAATTCAACTTTAACTATAGCTAAAAATAAAGAACATTTTTGATTCAGTTATTATGTAAAAAGGAAAGACAAACTCCCCTAAAGAAAAACCACTTAAGCAAATGAGAAATGGACTGCATTAAAAAGGACTTTTCCCAGTTTGCTTCCACAGTTCTTTGGCTCCTTTAATGCTTTCTTTTTTCACACACTTCCAGAAACCTTGAATGCCTTGCTGCTGCGGTACCTGTTAATAAAGTTAAAGTGTGTTTAGCATTTACACAAAAAAGACTTGTATTCCCAGACTGTGTAAATACAATATATAATGTTGTGCTGCTGCTTCCGTAGCTCACATGTGTAATAACAAGTTCTTAGTGTCAGCAGTCCTCCCAGATTCATATGCAGTAAGGACTACCCAGTTTAAAATATATATATTTTTCTATTCATTGACTCTACCTGTGTTTCTACAAGCATTTACAAGATACTTGTAGCAATCATCTGTGGTATTTACAAACAATTATGTCAGCTTGTTACCCTCAAACCTCGATGAATTCGGTTCCTCAGGACGCCGAGAAACTCGCTGTGGCTGAGGCAGTCATCTCCATCTAGATCAAAAATCTTGAAGATGGTATCCAAAACATTATCTGACAGATCCTGTCCTGTTGCCACCTTCACTGCTCTCTTGAACTCAGCTAATAAAGACATAATATTACATCACAGGTGACTGAACTTGCAAAGAAAATGGAAAGCACATAAATAGCAGGATTCTGCCCAATTTACAATGTCTCATGGGTATCCTAACTGGAGAATTTGGGATGTGTAAACTAGTAAACTATTGGGAGGCCTCAGTTAATGTGTTCTTGAGCTTGCTTCTTCTTTTGTAACACTATCTTTATTAATTTTATTATAAGCCTTTGCAATGCACTACTTCTCAAGCAACAGTATGAGTGATAATTTTTGCTAGAAATAGCTGAAAACTTACATACTTTTGGCTGTTACCTGTTCATAGGAATGGTGTTTGGCCCACTATGCTATCATAAAAAAACCTTACCATTTTATCTCAAGCCAATTTCATGACAATTCATTCTGCAAGAAAACTCTTCTCCTCAGAGAACAGTATGTTATGATATGCTCCACCTCAAATAACAACCTCCTCAGCAACTCTGCAGAAACACAGACCATCAAATGGTCAACGCACTGCTTACAGCACATGGCTTTATATACCTGCAGTTCTGGTTTTAAGAGAAGTTGGCTACCTCCCCTTAAATGATGTTTAAGAGTTAATGAGGGTTTGGGGCAGAAAAAGCTGCCATAGCCCTCTGGAAATGTATTTTCATCTTCAGCTTTTTTTTCTTCTCTCTTTACACCACCATGTGCACTACAGAAATACCCACTATCTCCACTTTTGGTCCTGTGGTGGACAGAATTTGGAGTTTTGACTCAAGGAAGATGAGGAAGTGTGTGGGGCTGCCACAAAACAGCCACTTGTAAGAGTGAAAGGATTATTGTTTATTATAGCAAGCACAATTGCAACACGTGAATCTGATGCATTTTTGAAGGCATCGTGGAAGTGTGAATTTCAAAAAGGAACTGGAGGTTATTGAAGTACAGCATTATTATGGATTATTACAGCAAGTTGTCCAATGAAGTCATAAATGCAGTATTAACATGGTTCTGCTTTCATAAACAAGGGCTGTTTATAAATAGCACTATAAATATGATTAGTTCTGAAGCTTACTAGAGGGAATAGCATTCCTGACAGAGCTCACATCTTTGTCTCTTTCAACAGTTCCTGTATAAATGTAGTTGATAATTTCACAGTTGGTTTAAATAGAATTAAGTTGAAAATCCTTCTGTAAAAGGATATATCACAACTTGAAAAAGACATAAAATATGGGATGTTTTAGTAGTCTTAATTTTGTCTTTGAAAAGATGTTAATGGTTTCAGCTCTTGAAGCTGAATTTAAATCCAGACATGGCGCTGTAGCTTTTTTGAATATAACATGAAAAAAAAAGAAAGATCTTCTACAACAGTGGGGCATAACAGTCTTCAAACGAAGAAGGGCCATCTTTTTTCTTCTTTATCAGAGAAAAAAGATGAGTTGTAAACTTAGAAGAAAATGAAGTCTAGAATAAAAGGAAGGACTAAAAGACTGTCTTATTTTTAGACAAATGTTCACGTGTGTGAATACACACACGTATACACATGCAAACAGCAGGAGAAAGAACTCAGCCAGATTCAGAAGAGGATTAGACATGTGACATCTGTGAGTTACCTCAGCAGCTGACTGCTTTCGATCACAGAGGGGTTCAGTGCATAAACAGAGTAGTAATGAAAGTCACAAGTTGTAAATGCCCCAGTTTTCTTTGGTTCAAATCCCATCTAAACATATCTCTTTCAAGAATATGTATTTCTCTTTCTGTCTTCTTACATCTCTCATCTTTTTTCACATGAGCCCATCAAATATTAATTTCAATGGCTGTTAATACCTCCTCAGTTTTCCTTAGGAACTTTTTATGTTGCTATTTTGAAGTAACTTATGAGAGTTGTCCTTCAAGTGCAACAACTAAGTAACAACCTCAGGATTAGAACAAAAAGCATTTGTAGGTCCATAAAACTTTTGTTGCATTGCTCCTGTTTCCCCTGTATGGGAAGGAAGCAACTCCCCTCCTCCAACTCTTTCTTTTAAATCCCACTTTACTACATTGTTTCTTTTTGACAGACATAATTGCGTAACACTACATAAGCACATGGAGAAAGCAATAGGGGCAAAATAAGAGATTCCTACTGTTTAGTTTCTTCAGAAAACTGGTTTCACTATAAGGGAAAAGCTTTGTTACTACAAACTGTTACTAAAGCATGTATTGTTTCAGCAAATCCTTCCTCATCTAGAATTAAGTTGGACTAAGAGCAGACCTGTGGAGAAGGACTTAGGGATATTGATGGATGAAAAATTGGACATGACCCACCAGTTTGTGCTCACATCCCAGAAAGCCAAACGTGTCCTGGGCTGCATCCAAAGCAGCGTGGGCAGCAGGGCCAGGGAGGGGATTCTGCCCCTCTGCTCTGGTGAGACCCCACCTGCAGTGCTGCATCCAGCCCTGGGGTCCCAGCACAGGGAGGACATGGAGTGAATCCAGAGGAGGGCCACAAAAATTATGTGATAATTTTTGGGATGGAGCACCTCTTCAGTGAAGAAAGGCCAAGAGAGTTGGGGTTGTTCAGCCTGGAGAAGAGATGCCTCTAGGCAGACTTTATTGTGGACTTTCACTATACCAAGGGGGCTTATAAGAAAGAGAGAGAGAGTTTTTACCAAGGCGTGTAGTGACAGGACAAGGCAAAATGCTTTCAAACTGAAAAAGGGTAGATTTAGACTGGACCTAAGGAACCATACAAAGTTGTGGCTGTCCCATCATTGAAAGTGTTCAAGGTCTGGTTGGGTGGGGATCTGAGCAGCCTGATCCAGTGACAGAGTTCCCTGCCTATGGCAGAGAGTTTGAAAAATGACCTTTAAAGGTCCCTTCCAACCCAAACCATTTTATGATTATGCTTTCGTCGGCTGTGATTAATCCACATATGACAGCACATTAGAACTTATAAATGAAAACATTTTGGAAACTTTCTATTATTATTTTTCCATGAATAGAACTAAGTCCAAATACAGAGCAGTATAGTATTTTTGGATGTCACTGTGGTACTTTGGGATAACTCATTTACATTAGTCTCGTAATTAAAATGAAATTTTTTCCTTTAAAAAAACCCATGAAAGGTGTACAGCACTTACCCCGCTTAACAGGACGATTGGCTACAGTAAACATCTGCATGGCAATAGAAAAATCTTCCAGGTTATTTGTAAACTTGCAAAAAGTCTTGAATTCTTCCAAACTGATGTTCTAGAGTATCACAGAATTCAGATGATATATAATGAATAATACATTCAAATCCCAATTACTCTATGTCATTAAATCTGGTGGGACTTAAGTGTTTAGATGTGATTGCCTATTCATTGTTGATATTTGTATTTCTCAGTTGGCAAGTTATCATTGCTCTTATTTGTATAAAATTCAAGGGCTGCAATATTTCATTTGGCAACTGGTTACCTCATTAGATAACCACATTCAAATGAAAACCTGTGCATACAAAGGAGGAAGCAAAACAAAGCATACTTTGGGTACCAACCTCTCCCGCTTCAATTCTGTCTTTCACATTCTGCCAGTAAATTTCATTGTTTTCCTCATCAGTGAAGTACAGCAACCACGCCGCAAAGTCTTCTTTTCTCATGGCGCTCAAACCCTTTGCAAACTTTATGAATTCCATTTCTTGGACTTCCGTTTGCAGATTTTCCATGAATCTAAGTGTAAACAGACATTATCCAACAGTTGATACTTCCATCCCTGTATCACCACTACTACCTTAGCCACTAAGTACAGCAGATACCAGCTCTGAGCCACAGACACTGTCAACACTGTTCTTTAAAATACCCCCACCGGTTTTAATGGGCTCGCGGATGTTTCCAGAGCTGCATTTCCATAAGGACACCAGCAGGACGCGCTCTCGGCCTGCACAGGCGGCTGCTGCCAGCAGAACTTAGGGACACATTGGACATCTCGGTTTTACTCGTGTTTAAAAATGCGCAGATAAGGAGATAAAAGAATCAGTAAGGCAGCAGCATAATGAATGAATGAAAAAGGACATGGTAACTGAAGGCCTGACACATGATTTATGAGGTTTCATATTAATAAGAGAGGAATGACAAGATTGGAAAGTGCCTAAAAAGATGAGGCCATAATAAGCACGAAGGTGAAAGAGGAAACTTGAAATCATTGCTGTAGGAGAAGACACCTGAAAGTCTCAAAGATTATAACTACATACAGAGGTTTGGCAAATCAGTTCTGTGCTCACTAGAGGATGGATTAGAGAGGATTACAATTGACTTGTAGAGAGCTCAGAAGAGTGCAGAAAATGATGTTGCAGGGGTTTGGGAAGGTAAGAAGAGAGCTGTCTGAAAAAGGAAAGAGTCACCCATTAGGAGACACCCATTCTTTTGGGAAGGAAAGAAAAAAGTATTACAAGAAGCAAGTAACAACCTGCAGGTACAGAATTGGAACTGTAAGGTGAGTTGTAGCTTTGAGTTTCCCCAGTTTGGTCTACATGGCTAGTATTAATTTTCAAAAAGTTAACACAGACAGTACTGTGTAATCCATTTGGTATTTTCCACTTCAGAAATGGGGCAATCCAAAAACAAGTGATGATTTTTAAATAAAGGCTAAAACCAGTGGTGATTGCCAGAACTCCTTCAGTATTTTGGAAGAACCTTGCTTTATTGAGTTGCAGAAATTATTGACAGAAGGGAATGAAATACTCCTATATTGGGACAAAGCAATTAGTTGGAGAAGAGGACAGCTAAGGGTCTATGCAGCCAGTATCAGCAGAGGCTCATTTGCTCATCAGTGTTTGCATGGCCTCACTGGGTTTGAATTCTTTCCCTTGAAATTATGGCATTTGAGTCCACACAGCTATTTTTAGCTCTTTAATGAGATCACTTGGACAATTAGTAGCTCGAAGCTCTGTGAAGTCTGTAAGGGCTTAGCTGAAGACTGCTGTTGCAGCATAAGCTCTCTCTTGTATTTTCTCCTCTAACATGTAGAGCTGCACATGCAAATAAAGGGCCAACAAATGCTTCACAGCTCAGGACATGTGGGTAAATGAGAGCCTGACAGTGGAGGTGAATTTAAGTTTCAGGCTAGGGCTGAATTAGGGTAATACTGAGGAGGGGTACAAAACGCTGTCACATTTTATATGTGCCTTTTTCTGGTCTAGTAAAGGGGATTCCACTGTATAGCCTAACACTACCTCCACAGTCCACCTTAAGACCTGCCACACTTTCAATTCCCCTACTCTCCCTCTCTCTCTCTCTCTCAGAAGTGTTCGAAACACCCAAGGACTAGTTAGTGCAGCCAGTGTGGCTGGGCAGCTCCTTGTCTTGCAGAGCACTGAGAGCTGCCTTGCACAGCTTGCAAACCACTCTTCTGTTTTCAAGCCCAGCTCCTGTCTTTGCAACTCACAAGGAGACCGCTGCCTCTGGCCAGCACTGCAGCCAGTGTGTGCCAGGGAGACCGGCTCCATGGGCTGGCACAAGCAGCCCTGCTGCACCCACAGCCCCCAAGAGTCTCCCCAGGTCTTAGGAAGGGAGGTCGAGGTGCAGAGGGAGAGAACAGCATGGACCTGGCATGTAGACCAGGCATGGAGTCAGCCCAGCAGAGACTGACAAGGGCCACTTGGGAAGTGCAGGGAAACGAGACAACATGTGTTTTGTTTTCTTGGATTTTTATCTATGAAAGGTGGACATCTTTTGCAACAGACTTAAGGTCTTGAGACCTGAGCTATTTATCTTGGGGAGCAAGCTCTCAGTCATTTGCTTTACTGGTCGCTAGCCACGGGCAATGACATAGAAACAGATTCTTCCACCTTTTCTGAATATTGCATTTCCTTAAGCAGAAAAGCTTAAGGAAAAGCAGGGTGACCCGCCCTCTAGCCACACCCAATAAAAGCAGGAAAGCTGAAAGATCAATCATTTCAACATGATGAGGAAGGAGCCCACCAAGCTGCACTCATCAGCCTCCTGAAAGGGGCAGCAAAGCCAGAGCAGACAGTGAAGGGTTTGCTGTGGCATTTTCAGTATGTTCCTGCTTCTGCACCCTCTTCTAATTGAAGTTCATTTCAACTTGTAGGCTTGCTCCCGGCAAGCCAGAGTGGGAAGATTTCCTGCCATATCAACTGCTACTTGGAGCAGTAGCTGAAATGTGCAATTTAAAATTTACGGGATAGATTCCCATATTACAAAAATTAAAATACTATGAATCATCGCATCAGCATTCTAGGTCACTCTTATTCCCAGATGTGAGAGTTAAAAATCCTAATGAGGTTTTTTTTTAAGTGAAAGTTATTAAAAGTTATTAAAAATAACTTTCTGGTTAAGAAGTAAAACTTGAGACATAAATGTCAAGACATCACTAGGGATACTTTCTTTTGTATCTTCTGGATCATAGTGCAATGAGTTTCAGCTGCAAAGTCCTCCAAATGGATCCACATATTAGAAAAAACAAGCACAGGAATGAAACTCCTACTCTCCCAAAGTCAGTGGGATCTTGGCTGAGGACTTTGTAGGGAGTCAGAATTCAAGTACAGGAACAGGATTCTGATGTGCTCTACAATTAAAAAATAATTACACTGGGAATGTTCTTATGCTATAGTAAGTTGAAAATAAAAGAAAGCTCCAAGTTTCCAAGTTACAAAAAGGAGAGGTAAACCATAAATTTTTAAGATGAGGAAAAGGCTAGGAAAAGAATACTTTCCTTAAGACAGCCCACTTTATCCACACTCTCTAAAACACCCATGTTGAAGGCCAATGGCCAAATTCGTTATCGTGTTACAACAGCATCCAGAAACCTTATCAGGATTTACCCCTCATTTTGTAATGTGCTCTACTATAGAAAGAGGGAGTCTCTCAAAGCTTTTTGGCAACTCAGCTTTAATAGTGTTAATCCACCACAAATAGAAGTGAAAATGTACTAAGAGGGGAGACCTAAGGAATGCAGCTATTCCCCCTCCAAGTGGAGAAGTGCTAACACTGTATTCTTTATGGCACACAAAGCAGTAGATTGAAACACTAAAGGAAATGTTAGGGAAAGCTTTTTTTCCACCTCTTGACCTGAACTGTCTGTGCAGAGCTTTAACATTCTTAACACAGAACGGCCCAGTTCCTGTCGCACTGATGTTTAGGAAAGAAATCTAACAGCAGAGTTAGTGGTGGATATACCACCCCAGCATTTGTACCATGCTTTGGCTCCTCTTTGGACACCTAAGTCCTTCTGAAGAATTGATAACTCTCTCTGCACCAAAAGACTGTGGCAAACCAGCTGCGAGTTGCCTTTTTGCAATCTGGCTTTCAAACCAGAATATAGAAAATCTAATAAAGGCTTGACCATTAACCTTTAGAGAACATATAGATCTATGCTTGTAAATTCAGGTTTGCAAGCATTAAGACAGCTAATCAATCTCACCATTTTCAGAATTGCAGGCAAACCCCTCTTTGATTTACTATCCTTAGCATTTCCAAACCAAACAACTCACTTGCATTTAAAAGCGTTCTGTAGAAACTAACCATGCAATTCTTTTGCTAAGCTTACAGTAAAGGAAGAAAAATATTTTTCTCAACCTCTTTACTAAGTATTTGGGAAATATTCAGATTGAGTTATGACAGGAATATCATGAAGCCAGATTTTGTTGCTGTCCTCCACTTCCTCACTGCCTGATCTTGGCTGCAGTTGATGTAATCCCTGTATGTATTAGGGCTCTCTCTATATGCACACACATAGATAGAAGTGTAGGAACAGAGACAAGTAAGGAGGCAATCACACTCTATTTCTGCAAAGCAATTCCAAATCCCCAGATGATAATCACTGAAAATGTACAAGCTGTCATCAAAGCAAAAGCACTGCTTGCTGGCTGACAATGTTACCTGAAAGAGATCCTGAATCCATGCACTGCCACACACACACTACAGCCCCCCAGCAATGTCAGCACTAGCAGAAGGGTCCAGCCTGGATCATTCTGGCTTCTTAAATGAAAGGTTTCAAATAAAATATATCAAGGAATTCAAAATACTGAAGGAAAGAAACAGGATAGGTAGGGAAAAGGCATGGTTTGTGTACGGTTATACAATTTGTGACCTTCAATCTAAAGCAGAAATAAAAAAAGAACCATAATTTAAGAATATTTCTGGTACAAAATTCTATTAACTGATGAAAAGTTTGGAAACAAGAAATCAGGTAAGAAAATGCCATAAACTGGATTTGAAATGTTAATTTTCCTCATACGATTAAAAGATGTCCATTGTTTAATCATACTGGGAAGTACTTTTTTCTGTAAGACATCCCAGGAAAAAATACAACAATCAGAGAGTTTTTTGAATATCCTTTCCATACTCTGCACTTTTTTTTTTTTCCTTCAAGGAGACCATGAGAGATTTAAGCTTGCTTGGGGACAAATTACAGAAAAAATCACAGCAGTCGTAAACTGTTTAGGGAGTGAAATACTGTCTCCTCTCTTATTCAGGATTAGACATACTTAAACAAGATCAGTTTGGGACGTTTTTCAGGGGAAAAAACCCCCAATGTCTGTCAGGAAGAAATATTTCCTATAACTAGAAAACTAAATGGTTTTCTACTCAGAATAAAAGATAGTACATATGATATAGCTGGAAATTAAAGCACAAATGAAATTTTTTTTTTGAAGGAAAAGACCAAAAATTATTTCTGTATTAAAAAACAGGAGAAATTCATACAAAAGAATAAAAAAGCCTTGAATTCTGGGGCCATTCTTAAAGACAGGACCTGGTATTAGAAGAAGAAAGATTGCTGAGGTATAAAACTGAGTGGTGGTCATCTGAAGCAGAAACTTGTTCAGATCTTCTGAGAAGAAAGTCAGCTTCCTGTATTAAATCTACCCTTCTCTGGTTCATGATTTTAGGCTTACTGAATATTCTTCTACATTTTCTTAAAATGTTACAGGAGAATACTGTCCTAGCTGTATTTGACTAAGAGGCCACAACTTTAGTAGTAATATACATAAACATACTCCAGAAATTTATATTTCCTTACATTTGCCAGGGAAACAAGCTCTCGCTTTTCAAATAGTAAATTCTTATTAATAATTACTATATTGTCCTTATGTTGAGGACAATACAACTGACAAGAACTTACCTAGCAGTCTGGAGCTGAACGTGTGTTGCCTGAGTCCTACCTTAAAGAGTCTGAAAATCTCTGAAAGTAGAGATTTACATTTGACAAAAAAACCATCTGAGGATTGTCAGTGTGTTTCAATACCAGTGATTTCCCAAGAAGCAAGCACCAGCTGGAGACAGATGCCTAACCATTTTCCCTCCCTGTCCTAAGCATGCCTCCTGTGTTCAGGGCAGTAGGAAGGGAGACACAAGAATTGGTTTACAACAGCCTCATTGCTCCAAGAAATGTAGACAGTTTCCACCTCCTTTGTGCCATCTGAATGCAAAGAAAGGAGAAGAGGGCAAATTAATTGCCCTGGTACATTGACTGGCTGGCTGACATTTTAAAAATGTTTGGACTGTGGGCTAAAAGGCTTGGACAATGCTGGTGTACATGTAGATACAGATGGTTGCACACTTACAAAAGGATTTTTTAATGCCAGACAAACTGAAAAGAGGGAGCATGAGGAAAATATAAGTAAGTAATGAGATGAGAACAGTGGTCTCACCTTTCAGAACTCCCATGTAAGTACAGTGAAATTTCACAATGAAAGCATTCCTGTTTTTTTTTTTTTTTGGGGGGGGGGGTTCTTTCTATATTTTTTGTGGGGTTGTTTTTGGTTGCAGGGGTTTTTTTTTGGGTGGTTTGGGGTTTTTTTTAGTGTTAAGGACTCTGCAGCACAGCAATATCTGTGTATTTAGGTAATGTGACAAGTTTTAGTGTGTCCTAATCAAACTTAATCACCTCTACTTTCTACTAGGTACTACACTGATCAATGGAAAAGCTTTCTAGGCAAGAACTTGGAAAATGATAAAAGCATTTACCATCATTATTTTTTGCTTTTGACAATGATCTATGTCTGCACAGCTCATCAGTCATCTCTTGTAAAAACAGTGTGGCACTTTGATCAAACAGCCAACAATAGCTTCCCGCGTAAGGTAAAGTGTTATGAGAGGCCATCAGATAGAAATCGCATTTTCTCTGAACAATAGGAACCCAGAAATGATGTGCTTGATTTACTTGCAAATAAAATCATGTGAAAGGTGATATCCTCACAGAGGTTAAAAAGACAGCGATCCTTTTATTCACCTTTCTGCGTGTTAAACAAACTCCACTGTCACGTTGCAGCTGAGATGGAGTGTCTACGCAGTGATAAAGAGGCACATTCCAGCCCTACGAAACATAACTGCCACTGTTGAAAAATTACCTGCATTAAACCTTACACTTATCCCACAAATTTTAAGAGCAAGATGTGGGAGTTTGATTTTGATTACAGGCCTCTATCTGTGTGGCAGGCAAAGGTCTTTAACCTATGCGTTCTGAATGTACAAGGTACATAGTTTCATCAACGTCATGCCTCATTGGGTCAATGTAGGATTTTATCTAAAACCTGAGGCTTTTCAGTTTACACTGTATATGCAAACATAACCTTTTACTGGTGCTCTCTGCCTTTTGTTTCATTGAGAGGATCTATGGTATTTATAGAAAAGGGAGCTGGAGACATCTTAAACTTATTTTACTCACTTAGATTCCTATTGAGCTGAGGTCTTCAAAAGGGAAAGGTTGTTTATTTGAAGACTGGTATGTACCAGAGCCACTGGAGCCAAACACTTTTTAGTCTACTGATTGCAAAAACATTCATTTTTAAGAGCACTGCCACACGTTCTCCACTTCTGAACACAAACTGAAGTAAAACACATTATTCTACTTTATTTTTCTAGTCTGTAAATGATTGATTATTTTTGTAGAAAAGGTAATACTGATGTAGATAATCTTCTCTTGATGCCATGCTACAAGATGTGTGTCAAGATTCAAACAGGTATCTGCACAGTCCATTTCAGAAGTAGTTCAAAGGGTAAAGGAAAAGGCATAGGAAAAGTTTCAACAGAAGCTAGAATTTGAAGCAAGTGGAGAAGTTGCCTGTAGCTTACCACGACAGCTGTGATGGGGAAGGAGGTATCTCAGCTCAGAAAATATTTTTAAATTGATTAGAAATCACTTTTTTTGTGATTTAGTCACAAAAAATACTCATGAATCATATTGTTTTAAGGCATACCACCAAACAGCTGCCAAGAACGGGAGTCTCAACCCTCCTGGCCCATTGCTGCTTGGAGTTATGACAGTGCTCAGCTCCTGCAGACAGCAGACTCTAGGAGCTAAATGGGGAATTCAATCATGCAAAATCATGAATAATCTCCAATTCATTGCTTAACTTTCTGAATCAGTGCAGTGTGAGGTCAGATTAATGCCAGTGTTGGTGTAAAGCACAGGGGGTAGGAACAAGACTGGTTCCTGTTAGGCTTGCTTAGCTGAAAAAATACCTGAAAAACTCGGAAAAGCGTAGTTTTTCCTTTCCTTGTTTTCCAAAGAAATGTACCAGCAACAAGGTATTAACACCACAGCTGTCCAGTTCTGTTTCCTATAAAACAAAAGAACTATATGATTGTTATGATTTGCATGATCATTAATATTCACCATGAATCTAAAAACATTTATTTGAACTAGAATTTCACAAGAGATATTTGAAATTTAATCACTATTCCCAAAGCTATCACACAGCATCTCAGAGTTAAACAACTCTTCCACATCAACTACTAACAGTGTATTGCAAGTTCTTCTAAATACTCTTTATGAAAGAGAAGAACAATTCCCAACCACTGTCAGTGCATTTTATTATTAAAATGGAGAAGGTTGCAAGTTAAATCTTCAAGAACCTTTATTTTTAGGTGAATAGAAGGCTTAAATAAAGCTAATATCTGTAAGGAAGTTTTTAGTTAGGTATTTCTAACGTGTTAAAGCCATTTAGAAACATTCATGATAGTCTAATAAATGAAGCTAGGAAAACACAAACACTGACAATGCTCTATTATAATATGGTCTTACAAGGCTTCTTGGAAATTTTCAGTGTTAGTGACTTTTCTAAATATTTTTAATATCTGAAGAAGAAATTTCTGCAGAGAAGTGATACACACTATTTCAACTCAGTCTTTAACAAGCCAAAACCCACACATAATGCTGGATTTCTGCTCTATTCTTCTTTCAGCACTAGCATACTGGCATTTCTTTGAACACAACAAAACACTAAGAAACACGAAGAGAGAATTTTTTTTAAAGTCTGTAGGGATTTCAGCAAACTATTCTTATGACATCTAAATAGCCTCTGTGTCTTTAATCTGGTTAAAGAGGTAAGATGAAAGACAAGAGTCTATTCATAAGGTTTAATACTAATGGTTATTTAGCTTTCAGCATCATCAATAACAACTTCCATTAGTCCCCCATGTTTCATGCTTACTGCATACACAACACAGTTATTTCATAGTTAAAGCAGTAACATTCTTCATTTCTACTACAAGCTACAGTTCACCAGATGCCACTGATATGAGTTATGTATGAGTGAACCTAGAAAAAAAAACTTTTCAAGCCATATGCAAACTGTACTTACTGAACTTTTATCATTTAATTGCAGGCAAAGAATATTTAAATATCCACAAGATCCATCCTTCTGAAGTTTAAACACTTCAGATTACTGTGAAGACTGATGCATAAACATTGGTATATGCTTTTTTGAAAGCCAAAAGTCAAACATTCATGTATGCTTATTTGAAATTCAAACCCAAACTATTTATATCAGAATGCAAAGTTTTCTAAGAAGAAACAGAGAAGAATCCACATATCCCTCACTTCAGCTAGATTCTAATCTGCTTTTTGTGGGTTTTGCTTACATGTTTAAAGGAGACTTGAAAAATGCAAGAAATAAATTTGCTGATGTAATTTTAAAAACTGAATTCATGATTACACAATTTAATGCTTCTGATTTAATTACTCCATATTATAATCAGTGTTGTAGTGAAAACAAACTTAAAAATGAAGTTAAAAATAACCTAAGTTATTCAAGACTAAGTCTGTGACAGAAAAAGTTTTTGTCTTCTATTCATATTTCTCCAGTTACAAGATAGAAAAAGGCATACAAACAATACCTACCTCATCTTATCTAAGATGACAAAGCCTATCCCTGGATTTAAAACAAATATGCAGCTACTTGCTGGCTACCTTCTTTATCAGTTGAAATTCCACAGTGAAATTGGCAGATGTCCAAACACTATGTTAGTGAGAGTTAAATGTATTTTAAAAGTACAAAACAGTACATTTCTTTAAAGCATAAAATGCAATAGGAGACCACAGAGACTACACCTTAAGGGTAAAATTTCAAAAAAATTGCTTTTCCTAAAGTTAATGCTTTTAAATTAAAGTACATGTTAGTACATAATTCCTTTCCGTCCACAGAATCATTAGGAGCTTTTGCTGCTGATCTGTATAAATTAGTACCGACATGACAAATCTTTGTTAGAAGATAATGAGAATTCTATTAATATTTCCAACACCTCGCCCTCCTGAGCTTGGATAAAAGAATAACTTACACTTGGAATGTCTCTCTTGGCAATGAGAATGAAATGGTAACCCAATCCCAAGCTGTAAAGAGGACCAGACTGGTAGCTTTGAGTCACTATCTAAATGGAGTGAAAGTTTGTATTCTGGTGTATCTGGCTGCTTCAGACCCTGGGAAGGTGCCCCACAGAACCCTTTTGATCTGTGCATTTTACAGAAAGCTGAGGGACAGAGTGGAAAAAGGATCATAATGGTCTGAGTTTCATCTTGATAGAAGCACAGGATGGGGCAGAGACGTGTCCCAACTGGGGAACTCAGACATGTTTCAGGGTCCATTGGTTCAGACAAAGAATCCCAAAGACCACACAATCTGATGCCACACAAGTCTATGAACTAATGAACATGTGTGTACATATTACAAACATAGGCTAATTTTCCTAGAGTAATGTTAACGCCTCCTACACTTTTCAAAAGCATCATGAACTGCTGAATTATGCAATTATTCCTTTTTAAGCAAGATCAGATAATACAAGTTATTTCCTTATTACATTATACAGGCTGTTAACATAAGAGGCCTGATGCTGCAAACACTGAGTCATGAGCAAAGACCTATCTAATCCTGTAGCTCCCCACTGAGCTTTTGACATTAAGGACCTGATACTGCAGCAAGTACCAACAAGCGCCACTGAGAAGAAACTTATCGCACAGTGAGATGGGATTTTCAGAATAATGTACCTAACTGATTTTCAAAACTCATCTGAAATGTTAATAGACTTAGTGTCTCTAGATTCTTACCACCTTCCCTTGCAGATTTTGCTTGAGGCATGACTGGAAAGCAGTCATCATGATTAAAATCTGCAATTTGCTTCTTGTTCTCTTGCTTGCTTCCTGAGAGATGGTATTTGCTGTGCAATGTCTTATTTCACTATAAATTGTAAAAATAATATGTATTTTGGATTGAATATTTTTTTTAGTTAAGACAGAAGGAGAGTGAGTAGATGGAGGAATGGATAGAGAAGTGAAGTTGGGCAAGGAGGACAATATCTTAGTTTCTGTCCACTAGTGGTGTCCCAAATCTTTCCAAAGGTAAGACTTCAAAAGGCAAATTTTTCTGAGTCCACTTCTCTGAAATCCTCTTTGTTTTTAAGCTGCTAGCTCAGTCAATTCATCCTGCCAGGCTTCTATCCCAGCCGAGCTTTGCACACTGCTCAAGAGAATTCAAGCTTTCTGTCATTTTGAGAGTCTCCAAGATGCTGGGATATATCCTACAACTCAGTTCTGGTAAGAAGGTTTAAAAGATGAGTCCGTTATGAAGTTTATCCTAACAGTTACAGTCAGTCAAAAGAACTGTAAGCAGGCCAGCTAGTGGGACCAGGAGATCCAGATTTCCAAAAGCAGACCTTTTTGGCAAAGCCCAGACAGGCTCAAGTGGGTCCCAGAATGAAACTATGTATTTTATGATGAATCAACTTTCATCATAACATAAATGCATACTAAAATTTTTTCATGTTTTGCAATGCACGTTCTTACTAGGTAGGATTCAAGAATACCTCAGGTCTGATGCGGAAGGGCTAAAATGTGTACAGCTGATTGTACAGACGGTATAATAGAAAATATTTGAGAAATCTGATAGAACATCTTCTAAACAATAAACAGCATCCAGGAACATCCATAATTCCTATTACTGGGAGGATTAGTTGTTTTTTAATGACAACTAATGCCATGGAATCACTCTGCTGTACACTTAGGGCCTTTAGTAGTGAAGAACATGTAACTTCATGGACATCCTCAGGTACCAGTGCATCACTCACAGTTCTGCATCAATTCATAAGGTGGTACAGAATAAAAATGGTTTCCAGCCCAAAGGGGCTAAAACTAATCCGGGAGTAGATGCTGTAGGAGATAATTAACGCCCCAAATAGAAGCAGGTTGAAACTTGTCTTGTTGCGAGCAGGTTGACTGTGCTAAGCAGTCAGGGAATGGCACTGTTGCACTGCAAAGCCCGAGGCTGCCTGACTGATGCCCTGCTGGCAGCCTGGGAAAGCAGCTCTACACACAGCTGAGGATAGCTCCTCACAAGAACTCAGGCCCTGCCTCTCTGTTGAGGCATGCTTTAAAAATTTACTTTACAAAAAAAGACGAGATTCCATAACGAGGACCCCCCTTGGGAGTTGGGATGTGCTATGAAACCCACTCTTTTGATCAAGGCAGACTTGGCCTCGAAGGCCGAGCACATCCTCCTCAGCACACGCAAATCCTCTTGCTCTCGGTGCTGAAAATGGCTCAGGTGGCCTGTGACCAACTCCCGGGATAGTCAGCCCCTGTTCAGACATGTTTCTTTCTCTCTCTTGAGGTTACGATGTCATCAGATCAAATGGAAAAATAAAGCAATTTCCTTGTCCATGACGTAAAAAATGACCCAGCACTTTTTTAATAGCCTAATATTTTGGTGTCAGTTTGGTTCTTCAGGACATCTACCTGCTTGGAGAGCTTTGTTTAAAGCACACAGGAACATCACACTGCTTGGTTTAAAGTATCTAAAAGCTTTCCAACAGAATTTAATGTTAAATTGTTGATAGCAAACATACATATTCATGTTGGAGAAGATAGGTCAAGAAAAAATGTGCATTCCATCTGAACTGAGGTGTTACAAGACTAATGACAGACTCTTTGGGGAAGGATATTAATTTTAGTCTTGGACTACATTATTGTAAAATCTGATGTGTAGCCCCCCTGTTCCAGAGTACTGCTGCACTAGAAGAGCATAGCTCCCAACCACCACCCTCCTTCAGTTTTAGGCAGTCTTTAGTTATGCTGAGCTATGCAGACTTTGAAGCTCTGGGTAGAAAACTTTAGACCAGTTAGAGATTCTAGGGAGCAGATGGGCAAGTTACGATTGCCTGCTCAGTTCCTGTGGCTGAGGAGATGCACCACAATTCTGCAATGTCCGAATGTCCAAGTGTAAAACCTTGTCCTGACCAGGTAAGCAGTGACAAATGTGTGAATGACTAATGCCATTTACCTCATTTGGAACCACAGAAAAAAAATATAAAAAAAGAGAAGTAGACAAGTTAAAACAACTGATACACAAATAATAGGAAATTATTAATGTGTGAGTCTCAAACTACACTGCATATAGTCAGACTCAATTTTAATTCAAAAGTTTTCTGTTTAAAAGAGATTAGTAGCTGTGTTTCCAGCTACTAGTTAAATGTTAAAAAAGCCTCCAGTCATACTTTTCACACTTTGTATGAAAATGTAGTCACTAGGGAATCCAGAAGCATATGTTTAATCATTTGGAAATGAGACAATGCATGCATTTTCCAACATTAATTTCATTTCAAGAACAGATACAGAACACTCTGTGTTGTCATTCCTTTTCTAACAGTAGCTAAAACTAATTTATAAGTTTACCCATTACATAAAGCATATTAAATTAGAGGCATTGAAAGTACTTGATAACTCATTAATCTAAACTGAAGGCCCTGAGAGCAAAGTCCCTGATCTAGGCAACTAGTCTGTCCAGTAGATATTTGCCACCATTAGCACAGTTTTCACGGCCAGAATACTAAAGCACCTTACACTGTTAGAGTATCCTTTTAAGGAACTCAGGGCAGTAACACAAAAGCAACAGGTGCTGTTCACTAGGCAACACCTTTTCAAAATAAACCTAATCTTCTGTTTCATGCACTTTCCTACTGTAATCTAGACCACTTCCAGGCAGGGAGTTTGGCTCTCCTCTTCCGTGAACCACGGTCACATGTTCAGCTGCATGTTTCATATGAAGAACAGCTCTGCCAGGAAGCCAGATGGAGCATTTCCTTTGGCCTATGGGCAGGGTGTTTGAGCTGAGGCAGTCACTGCCTCTGTTGACTTCTGCACCGTTTTCTCCAGTCTGATTAGAAAAAGCGGGTTCCAGTCTTTTAAGTCTGCCTGCAGCTCTCCTTCACCATGTGCACCTCTGCTATGAGACTGCCAGATTGCCTGCTCTGCAAAATTCAGCATGGAACTTCCCAAAAGATCAGGTCAGTTAAGGCTGGGCATATTTTTTTTTGCTTTTCTTCCAGCATCAATTATAATATTGGAAAAACAAAAGCCCTCAGTTGAAATACACTGAACCAATTCCACTGTAATCCCATTCAAGGGCCATTACTATGTGGTGAAAATTTGAATTTTAGGCGTCTAAGTCAAAGTCTCAGTAAAAAAGGCAGAGATACAAGCACCCTGGGAGAACAGCAAACTGCTTTTTCTTCTCCTCATATAGTAACCTGATGAGTATTAAATGGTATTATCATACAGTAAATAAATGATTGGGACCTTTGTCTACACACTGTACAGGGAACACACCTGGATACACCTGCTGGTTAAACAAAGCGGCAGACTACCATTTAAACTGTATTTTCCTAGGTTGGTGACATTTGCCATCTAGTATCAGAGACTGGGTTTACTCTGAAAAACCAGCAACTGAGAAAGTGCTGTGGAAATAAAGAACCATTCCAAAATTCTGTTGCAGTATGTCAACTTTCAAAAAACACAGTCAACTTAAACCCCATATTTTTATGCTTCATCAGCTTTGCTTGAAAGCAATACTATGACTACCTTAATTATTAAAAATAAAGGGTAAATACATATCCTCCAACTACATTGTATAGTCACATTCACTGCTTACAAAGATAAGCAATTTCTTTTGTGAGAGACCAAAACAGGAAGGAAAATTAAAATCAGGAGAAATGTGATAATTTGGATTTTGCCAAGTAGAAATATAGAGACCAGAATAATTTCAAGTTAGCTGTACTCCCCAAAGCTACTTAATTCTTCTTTCATACTATAATTCCATTTATAATCTTCTAAGAAACTGTATTAAATAACATTTTCTGGTTACAATAACTTCAGATTTTTCTCAATGGAGAACTCTGAAGACAAATTTTGAAGCAAGACAAAAACAAAATAGAGACATTCTGGCTCAGGTATTTAATTAGCTCACAATAAGCTTATGTGTTTATAACTAATCTGTCCAACTGTATCAAAGTTTCTCTGGAAATTTTATACTATAGCTGTGCATTCATGCAGAATAAAGATCCTTTTTCTTTCACTGTCATGGCAGTTAAGTCTCAATTGAAATAGGTTTTGAGGAGCAGACAACCCTATTAATCCTAGCTATTTTAATCTGGTGACTGACGAAAAGATTCAAAAAAGGAGATGGTTGTTAGTCAATCAAACAATTTTTAACTGAACTTTGAATACACACTGAGGGAGGAAAACTTCTCTGAATCAGAAGACAGTTTATGCCCAATACATTTTAAGGGCGTAAGCAATAGCCACTTCCACTTTTTCCTCAGGCAGGTGAAAAAGTAAATAACATGAGCAACTCTTTGTAGAAACTGCTGAAGCATGATTTACAAAGCAGAGCCCTGTATAAATTCCTTATTGAATGCTTCCAACACGAGCAGCCACTGCCTCATGCCCAATGTAAACTGAAAGTTTACAACTGAAAGCAAGTTACTGATGTAAGCAGCATCTTGTAGTAATAGATGGAGATAATCCAACTGTACTCTCCCCTTCCTGAGAACCATAGACACATTTAGATCGGAAAAGATCTCTAAGATCATTGAGTCCAACCATCAATCCAGTACTGCCAAGTCCATCACTAAACCATGTCTCTATGCACCACATCCACACGTGTTTTGAACACTTTCAGGGATGGTGATTCCATCACTTCCCTGGGCAGCCTGTTCCAGTGTTTGATCATCCCTTAAGTGAATTTTTTTTCCTAATATCCAATCTAACCTCCCCTGGTGCAACTTGAGCTCATTTTCGCTTGTCCTATTGGTTGTTAAAGGGTTCATCAGCTTCTTCTGAGGTGTCTTCAGTATGCTCAGGATTCCTCATCTCTGTTTTCAGTCTCACTCAAGGTCATCAAGGCTACAGAATATCTTGTCTCTGTGCTGACTACAGACTGAAGAAGAAGGGAGGTTGCAGGTGGCTGGATTCAAGGGAAAACAGAAGAGAGCAGGAATTTACCTGTCCCTTTCATTGATGAGTTATATTTACCATCTGCTTGTGGTCCGCCAAACAGCGAAACTTCTTTCCCAGCCGGAAGATCATACTCTAGGATTGTTTCTTCTGGTCTGCATCTATGCCATCTCTTTCTGGAAGTGGACTTAACTAAAGTGATCTTTGCCTTTGTCACCTCAGTGACAATAACCACATTTCAAACCAACTCGGAATAAGCTGATATCACTGCAACAGCAGCACTTAAGTAAGGTTAAGCTGCTATTGATTTCCATTTGGAAAGCCTTCTATTCTCATATGGCAATACAGAGTTTTTTCTGAGTTTTTCGTAAATAGAAGAGAGTTACTTTGAAAGAGAGGCTCACAGAAACCAAAGAACCAAGTGAGTACACAGTCATGAAATACACTGATTGCAGACATTTCATCAGAAGGCTCAGAAATGACATACATTTTTCTTCCCCAGTTAGAAAGCAGTTGACAAATCATGCCCTTTCATTTAATTAAAGCACTAATACTAAGGCTTATATACTTACCTAAAAACTCTGAAAAAATAACAAAGTTCATGGGAAACATGACAATGTTTTTGTAAGGAAAATGTATCTCTATTTCATACCCGAAGTACTGTTTCGTCTCCAGCTGCTGTCAAGCCATCTTCCTTCCCAATGATTCTCTGTAGCTGTTATTTGTTGAAACATGAGAAAAGAACAGGAAAATTACAAATTTGATCTTGTAAGAGTCTTCTTTCTCCGAACCTTGCTTTAATTGCACCTTTTCTTAATTATACATTTCTGCAAGGTTCTCTAGTCATGACAAAATATTTGCATACTTGAGGATATTCTGCTATTCAGACACACTTTTTCCCAGGAATGTCTTATCTACTGTGGTTAATATAACCAAACATGAATCTGTCTCTTGCAGCCCAGTGCTCACTCTATTTTTAGAGGAGATTTTCTTGTACCAGAAGCTTAGTTTTCACTTCAGAAGATTTTGAAACTCTGGGGTATAACATCAAGGATCATTCCAGAAATAAAAATTATCCTCCTTTTCATGCTGTCCTTCTAGATAGTTTTACTTAGTCCTGTTATAGACACGATCTTCTAGACCTGAAACACATACCTGTTCAAATGAGGTTCTATACAACTAACAAGAAAGAATAATTTAATTAAATAAGGAAACATTTTTTTTCAGAACTGGCATTAGGCAGAATGTGGTTTGAGTTTTCCCTTCCACCCTCGGAATAAATTAATCTTGAATGTATTAGCTAAGAAGATTTTTAGAATTACTGAAATGACTCACATTTAAAAACATAATTTCCACTGTCCCAAATAAAGCTTTAAGGTAATATAAACAGTGCATTAATTTGCAATACCTCAAGTATATCAGAGCTGAAAGGTTTTTTTGACTGCATTTCAGCTTCGGAGATGAACATTGCCACAAGAACGAGTGATTTAATATAGCACAAAGTACACCTACCTTTCAGACATTTGCATGAATCCTCAAAAGGACAGCAGAAATGAAAGAACAAGGGACTTAATACATTTCAGGTAGAGATATGGACTTACACTGATAATTCTGGATTTGGAGACTTTAGAAAAGATGCTTTTAAAGCTCAAGGATTTCAAAACTGCTGGTTTGCTTCTCAAACATTTCTGAGTGATTCCTCAACCTGCTCACTGAAACTGGGAAAAAGTTCATTACCAAACTTCCACAGCCATTATTATGGGGAGGTTTTAAAACTCTCCTTTGGTTTTTTTTTGTTTTTTTGTTTTTTTGTTTTTTTTGTTTTTTTTTTTTTTTTTGTTTTTGTTTTTTTTTTGTTTTTTTTGTTTTTAAATTTTTTTTTTTCTTCAGAGAAGCAGTATGGACTTGTAAATAGCAAGAAAAACATGCTATCTATTTGTGTTGCCAAAAGTCATTCCTTGACCTTCAAATTTTGAGTAATTCACCTTTTCTGGGTTTGTTTTTTATCCTCATTTTTTTAGTTTCTCAGGATAGTAACTTTCTATTATTAGTTTTGAATGGCATGTCTTGATAGTATTTATCAAAAGAAATGCTATAATACAAGGAAATTAAATAGCACTTGTTTCTCCAAATTATCTTAATTTTTGATCATTTGCAAAACAAATGACTAGTACAGTAAAAGCATTATTAATTTCTTCACAGTAAAATAGCATTATAGAGCTCTGGATAAAACCACAATTGCTTGTCCATATTCTCACTGAGAAATCATATTTTTTCTTACCTGAAAAACTGATCTTTTGATCACACATAAGAAATACAACTGCAAGTACTTTCCAAACAAGAGATAATGTGATCTTTTTTTCTTTCGGATTTTATTTCTAAAAGACACTTGAAAAAATCCGCAGGGGCTACTAAAGAGCAAAGACACACTGTATAATTATTTTCACAAGTATTCTGAAAGATTTGGCTTATAGTTTTCTTACACTGTATGCAAATTCTTAGAGTGCTTAAAACTATTTCCAGAAGTTTGCTGATTCTTTCCAGCACAGTGCAGCAACTACTCACCCGAGGGAGAAGAATTCTGCCCTCGAGAAATGGACTCCTCCATGTAACATTTATTTGTATTTAATATTTATATCTGCCCACCACTCACGATACTAATGGCTAATTCAAAGATAATGAGACCTACTACACACTGTCTACCACTGAAATGTTTACCACTGAAAGTGGAGCCTCTACTAAAGACAGAAGTAATCTGTTCTGAACAAGCCTTTCTGGCAGAAAGACTATGTCAGCCTTAAAAAAAAAAAAGAAAAATTTTACATCTTCCAGTTGCTTGAGAGAGGTCAGTGCTTGTGGATGCTCTAGGACTACAGAAGTGCTCTGTGCCAAACCACCACAACTGCTGAGTGCCAGGAGCTGGTTCATTCAGCTCTAGATGAGGCTCTACAAGTATTTTGTGGTATCTGCTCTCCAGCAGTTTACAGACAGTCTACTTAGAAAGCCTAAGTCATATAGCTCTTGCATGTGCCATCAGAGCCACTCTGCCTTTATTCCCAGTAGTTTTGAACTGTCATTAATTTTACTTAGACATCTTTAATCAGGACAGATTTAGAGAGTTAGGGAAATTCCTTACTTGCTGGGGATTTTGGGAACTTTGGTAGCCTTATTCTTGGTGGGAGGTCTCAGATTAATGTGCATGGGTTATTATGTGTCTGGAAATCCCCCTCACCAAGTCTCAAGCTAATGTCTTGGAAGTGCAGAGTTCATGGAAGTATCTTACTGTCCTCACAGAGATGTAGATGACGTGGCTCTGAGAAATGGTTCTGCACTCTGGCAGGGGCTGATTAAGGGGTTGCAACTAGCATTTGTGAACATGCCATTTCTACCTCGTCTTCTTCACCCTGGAGTTGCAGGGCAAAGCAACAAAACCTTCTTGGCCCTAATACTGAAATGTCTCATCTTGTGACTGTTTACCACTGAAATGTGGATGAAGCAGAATTACACTGGCTTCAACACAAAGAAATAGGGAGGAGAGAGAACAAGAGTATCCATGTGAAGGGAGAGACTTTTACTGTAAATGAGGAAAATGTGCACTGAAATTGAAAGGCTATGGAGGACAAGATAAACTCTCTTGTTGACAACATGGGATTGCATTCAAGATCTCCTTTCCTGAACATCCATTTTTGTTAGCAGAAAACACTGGGAAATTCTGCATCTCACACTCCTTAAGTGTCTGATCCACACAGGTTTGAACAGCCTATATCCCTCATGTAATGCAGGCATTGAGGACTGGGGTTGGAGTTTCTGCTTGGCACACGTCTCCCTTTCCTGAATGACCTGCTTGACACATTTTGTGCCTGTTCATCCAGGAATATGTGAGAATTGAGATACACACAATTCAAAGAATGATGGACATTCTGCAAACCGAAGGGCAAGTTCTTACCTCAAAGGCTTTACAGTCTAGATCAGCAGTCAGACTCTACAGCCAGACAACACAGGCATACACAGATGTCTGATCAGTAGATAGCGATGGGAAGTGGGGAGAACAAGAGGTGATGAAGCAAGAGAATGAGGTAGCAATGAAATTTCTTCTCCCACTGCACACTCCTTACAGATACTGCCTCCTGATTACTGCTTCTTCACTATCCTTTCCCACTGCATTTTCCTTACATACATTTCCTGATGTTATGCTCAAATACAGTGTGGAAATCACTATAGAATAGTTCAGATATATTTTCTTAAGATGCCAACCGGGACAAGACAAATGACAGATTAGCCACACAATTTACTAATTTATCAGCTATCTAGAAACTTTCTACGATACATACAGAACTAGAGTATACAGCACACACACTTTTTTTCACACTCTTACATTGCAAACATTTTATTTTTAAACCTAATCTATAAAGTTTTGCTTGAAAATAGTCTCCTCTGCAAATGTTAAGCAAACAGTCATGACAGAAAACTCATCTTCTGACTAACTTGCATCCTGTGGGACTTCTTAGAATTAAATGATTCTTGTGAGTTGACAGAGTAATTTATATGTTGGTTTTTTTTACCACTCTGTATTATTTTATCAATACAGCCCAACAAGGAAATGCAAAGTAACAATCTATCTAACTAGAATAATTTTCATTTAACTTGATTGCCTCTACAGAAATCAAATTATTTTTAATGATTTATATAACATTTTCACCTCTACATTTGATGACTGTCTGTTGTTCATACTGGCCGATTCAATTAGAACTACCTGAAATGGCTAATGGATATTAAATACATAACATACTGCACATCTCCCCAAGAGAGCTGTGCTGTGTTTCTGTAAGAATCTCCTTATTTACTTAACTGACAATATGTATTTAAAGCAAGCACTGCTAATGTGGCATTTTGGTGCAGAGGGACAACAAGCTGAACATGTCCACTTGTGGAGTTACTTTCCCTCATAACATACAGTTTTGCAGATGAGTAATACAACCATAACAGACTTATTTTGGTAGTCAGGGCATGGCTAATCTGATCACAATTCACTATGATTGCACCTGGTTTAGTAGGTTAAAAATATAGGCTTTACTAGAATTTGATTTCTTTTTAATCAGCAGAATAAGTAACATTTTAACAGAACAAATTCTTCAAAATTTTAAGACATGTGTAGCAACAGATGAGTGCAGGGCTGTGCTGGTTTTGGCTGGGGGACAGTTAATTTCCTTCACAGTGGCTGGTGTGGGACTGGTGTGTTTCGGATTTGTGCTGAACAGAGTGCTGATAATACAGAGATGTTTTTGTTATTTCTGAGCAGGGCTTGCACAGAGCCAAGGCCTTTTCTGCTTCTGTACTGCCAGGCTGGGGAGGGGGCTGGGGGTGCTTGGGAGGTTGGGAGGAGACACAGCCAGGACAGGTGACCCCAACTGACCAAAGGGATATTCCAGACCATGTGACATCCATGCTCTGCGTATAAAGTGTGGGGAAGGAGGAAGTGGAAGACATTTGCAGTGATGGCTTTTGTCTTCCCAGGTCACCCACATGGTGGGCCCCTGCTCTCCTGAGGATGGCTGAACACCTGCCTGCCCATGGGAAGCAGTGAATGTATTCCTTGCTTTACTTTGCTTGTGTGCATGGCTTTTCTTTGCCTATTAACCTGTCTTTATCTCAACCAATGAGTTTTCCATCTCTTACCCTTGATTCTCTCCCTGATCCCGCTGGTGGGAGAGAGAACAAGCAGCTGTCTGGGGCTTGGTTACTGGCTGCGGTTACACCACAACAAGGGTATCTGCAGGTTCAGTTAGGGGCTTCTGGGAACATTGTCTTGGAAAATTATCTAATTTAAAGTATTATTTTCAAATAGTACTACTAAATCTAAAAGTATTTTTCAACATTTTAAAATAGATGTAAAGTTTGACTCATCGATCGTAACCTTGGTAAGAGACAATTCACTGAAAAAAGGGTCATCAGTGCAAAACACATGTGAACAGCTATTGTATCATTAACTCAGAGTTTAAGGCTATGAAAGTACACCTAAATAAATTTTTGCTAATTTCTCTATCAACCAGTCCATCTTTAAAAGTTTTAGATTTTAAGGTTCTCTAGAGCTGTGGTCATGATTAGCTTTAACTTTACCCTAGTGGCAGAAAATAATTTGAATTGTAGTAGCCATGTCAGCTTCTGATAAAATTGTTTCTCCACTTACCTCCAATATGAATTAATGATCTGACTTAAGTTGAGGGATTCTATTAAAAGTTATGATTGTTAATTCTGCATTCAACTTTTGACAAGAAGTACTTCATTAGTCTCCGGATAAATACTTAAAAGTTGAATAACTATATATAATATAGTTATATAATATAACTATATCATATAGTTATATTATATAGCTATATAATTAAGCCTATTCAAAGAGCAAGATTTTCTTAGTTTTTAAAGCATCTACCTTTCTCCCCCATAGTTTATATAAAATATGGGAAAAACCCTGCTGTTTCTCTTCAAAGTGTGAATTGATAAAAACCTTTCTGCAACAGCAAGCAAAATTAATAAAGACCAAAATAGGATGGTGAATTAAAGAAATTATTCAACACATTTAGAAAACAAAAGGCTCTTCCAGATGATTATTTAAATTAGCTCATGGGATTAAGGCAGGTACACTAATTCCTACCTTCCCAGTAGGAATTTTAGATTTTTAGATACAATTCAAAGGTATAGTTTTTAAAAGTGGATTCAAATATGATAAATACTTCTATCACAATACTTTGGTATGTGCTCCTTTCATATAAAATATTTTAGTAAGTATGTAATCATAAACTGGACTGAAAGGCTGATTTTAATGAATCTTCATTTAGCAAATATAACCCATGGATCTATTTAAATGCTTTAAAATGAAAACATGTGTAAATACTCCTACCTTAAAGAATTCCTTCTTTTCAACTTGTTCATTGCCATCTGCATCCAACATTTTAAACGCAATCTGTAGTCCAGTCCGGGGTTCTGCAACAAATTGCAAAAGAACTTTACTGAAAATATCACATACTTACACTAGAACTCAAATACTGAATGTAAAATGAATATTGACTCTGGTTCAGTTCTCCATTGGTATGTACATACATGGTATTTCCAGTGAACCATACACATCTCTTCCAATATAAGCAAACTATTTAAACGCTTTTTAAGTATCATTTCAAGGGATAATTAATGCAATGGCAAAGTAAGAAATGCCAGCAGTGCCTAAGTACAGCCATGAATGTCCATCTGACCCCGATGAAAATACTGTATCTCTTACTGGGCAGGTCTTAAGATTTTCCCAAAGGATATCTCTATAATCCCATGTCACTTCTGCAGTCTAGCTCTGCCTTGTTTATTAGAGCTCCCTTTCAGGTGAGAAGAGTGGAAATTGCTTTCAGAAGCCAATAATTACTGCCACAGTGGGTGAAAGAGCTAGTGTACTCCTCAGGCACTCTGTGGATGCATGACTGTATGCCAGCACTTGCAGTCTCCCTAGCAGACAGACTGATGCTGTGAAGGGAGCCAGCTCTCTTGGCTCCTGCTTCTGCTGTGTTAGCCCAAAGCCTTTTTCTCCCTTCCCTTCTCCTGCCTACCTAAACAGTGTTCTCAAATGCTACTGTTATGTAATAAACTACTCTTTCTGGCTGTTTTTGACAAAAGCATGTTTTGTGTGACTTCCATCAAGCTGATTTTTTTCAGGAATTCTACATGATTTTCCTCTGCATTTCCTTCACCAAGTGGATTTTTTTTTCAACACAAAAATGTAATGAGCTCTGAATCTTGAAGGCACTATAAAACCATGGTGTGTTTCGAGCTCCTTCCCACAATTTCCTGATCTCACTTTGCTTACAGGAGGTGGCCTTGATCATTAGCAAGCCCACACAGGAGCAGCATGCTGCTGAAATGTAGTTACAGTTCACTGCAGTAGCAAGCCCATATCTCAGTAATCTCTGGAGCAGGTGAATTAATTCCATAACCCAGTCATGTCAGGCATTAATATGAAAGCCATGGACTTATTGTCTCTGGAATATATTGATGCTTCCAAGAACAATGCCGGACTCATGAGGACAGCGAAGCAGTATCTCTGAAAAACTCTAATGCCTTCAGAGTTTTGCTTCGGGAAATATATTCTTCTAGTTGCATTCTGTAAAGTTTTAAGCCTTGCTTTTTTTTTAGAGAATCTTCTGGCAAAGGGAACAAGTTAAAGGAACATCCCATTCCTTTTAAGTCATAACAAGATGGTTAAAAAAAGTACTATTTTTACATTTTAGAAATAACTACATCTTCAGCAGTCAACTAATGTTCTATGTGAAGCAATCTTGTGATGCAGGGATATTTTATAAATACCACTGCAATCTGCACAGCAGAGCTGTCCCCAGTTGATTTAATAATCAAAACTGGCTTCCTTTCCATGGAAATGCCACATGCAAAATTTGTGTTACTAGTACAAAAGCAAGAAAAGGCTATCCAATAGCATATTTAGAGGATAAAAGTAATTGACGGATTTAATAGCAATTCATACCATCTGTGTTCCAATTTTCAGATAAGAGAGCTGTTAGTGAAAATATAGACCTAAAGCTGCTTATACTGTTCAGAGATGACATACTTATCTGATATGATGTAACCCCAAAGGTATGTGTTCGTAAAATAAGCATAGTTCAAAGACTACCACAGATATATTTGTATTTAATTAGAATCAGGCAAAATTCCAAAATCTGAATAGGAGAGCTTCATCCTGGCTGTGAGTGCAGGTTAGACCTAGGTGCTTCCTCTCCTGACCAAGCTGTCAACTTGTGTGACTGGATAATTGAAACAAAGCTCCAAGTAAAGGTGACAACTTCAGTTCCTGGGCTTCTTCACCAGGCAGGGCTCCATTAACCTATTGCCAAAAAGGAAATTCAATACAGCACTGGAAGAAAAAAGATAGTGATGATACAAAGCACATAGAAAAGAGAAAAAATAAAACCTTTGTCTGCCATGAAATTACATTTTCAAGTTCAGTGTTGTTACAGACTCTGATTTGGTATGATAGGCAGCATGGTCTGGTCAGCAGTGTCCTGGAACCAGGAGTCTGATGACTCTTTTCTCGTTTCTCTATTGCTCTGCTGGAGACTTGGAAGTAATTTAAATATTGATGCCTGCTTTAAGAAACCTCACTTTAATTCTGACCATTGAGAGAGACAGGTTGTGTAACTTGGGGCTGACTGACATGGGATACTTGTTAGGCAAAGATAGAGGCACCAACACTTGTTGACATTTGCTTTCAAACTGATCAGTATGATAACCCTCTGTGTAACCAAAGCAGCAACATTACCACTGCATTTTTATCTTGCATCAAAAAGTGCCTTTGTTTTTGCAGTTCAATACATTCCTATAGAAACTCTGTGAAAAATAATGTTATTTGATTGTCTGGAGAAGTGGAACCATTTGCTGTGATACTGCTTCAATTTTCTAATTGTTTCAGCCAATAATTCAGCATGAATTCACTTTCAGCTGCCATAAATTTCTAAAGAAAATAGAATCTTGGGCACCTATTTCCGCAACTTTAAGGTATTCTTCTGAAGTTCTAATTTGGCTGTCATGGTTGTCCTTTTTTAACATAAACCCATCTTTTTTGAGTTGCAACAAATATTTTAAAATCAGTATCCTAAATGGGCTAAACTCCTGTCTCTGATTTTAAAAGCCACTTGAACACAAGGTGTAACTCATGTTCAAGCAGCGTGTAGCACGGGACAGCCACCACTGCTGAAGCAGTGTATCTGTACGTTAAATCTTAATGCCTATATATACATATACATACTGTGAACTAGCTCAAGTTGCCTAAGAGATTAGCCACCCTTCATGCCGTGTAACAGAACTCGTGCAGCTCTGCTGAGAAATGAGGTAAGCTGCAGAAGGGCCACTTGAACTGTGTGAGAGGTGTGTACTGATGGAAGGCTGGACATACTCTCTCCACTCTCTGGAGACCAATGTTACTTGTTCATACTTCACCATGAGAGGGCGGATTTTCAGAGCAAGGAAAATTTGTCAATTTATTTAAGCCCCAGCCACGGACCTTGCAGCCATGGAGGTGATGAGGGTCACGGGAAGGTCACCCCTCTACAGCCTGTCAGGAAAGAAGTGACTGCTTCCTTCTCTCCTATCCCCATCCACTGATGCAATAAATATATTATGCCTGGCTTTGTCCCTTGCTGAAAATGTTAGACCTGTGTAAGTCAGTCAAAAAAGACTGCATGTGGACTATTCCATGGACATGCATATGGACTACTTCACTACTGCTCTAGGGGTCTTGCCATGTAGTGCTCATTGACACATCTCGAATCTTGGTATTTTTCAGCATCACCTACAGATCAGAACAAAACAGGGGGTGACAAGCATGGCACAGAGTAAGTACCAGACAATCCCAGATCACTTCTGTGCACAAAACCAAAAAATGCCTGCTGCTTGTAGATAAAGCAGGTATCAAACAAAAGTTGTTTTAAAAAAAAGCGCCTAAGAGAAAAAGGAAGGAAGCAAAAGAGGGGGACAGAAATACATGCACAATACTGGGAGGAAATAAAGTCAAAAGGAACATAGGATAAAGACAAAGGACTTAAAAGCCAGACAAAAAGACACTGAAGAATTCTGCTGTTTATGTATTGCATGCATTGCATATCGGAACACAATGAAAATGGGCAATGACCTGTGAGACACTACAACAGGTTTTCACACCACTGCATGAGCTATATTGTTAATGTCTCATTGTCCAAAATGACTAAAACTACTAACCAGAAGAAAAATTATTTATCTTCCCATCCAGTTCTTCTTCCCCTTATTACGAGGTTCTGTAACCAATGTCTCCCGCCTCTCAAAGTATTTTGAAAGACTTTCCTGATCCCATGGTGCAGGGAGTACCATGATTTTTGAAGTATTGCTATGGACCAATGATGACACTGATACCCATTTATATTAGTGCATTATCGTTCTACATACAATAGTTTTTAATGTTTTACTATAATGCAGAAATTTAGAAGCAAAAAAATATCAGAAAAAAGTTCTTGGTAAGCTGTTAGTAGCTGAGTATTTGTGCTTGTGTATTTGAAATATATAATACTTACTCGTAAGAATTGTCAGCAAAAACAGATACTCTGCATAAGATATCAACCCTGAAAAAAAGTTAAAAAATTACTTGTGGAAAACCCCAAAAACTTACAGCAAGATTTGAAAGATTAAATATTACAAATATTAAAAATTTAGTTTGACATTGCATTAAATACATTTATTAAAGTAAGCCAAGTTACTATTTCATAAATTTTTCACTTCTGTTTTTAGTACTCTGAAGGTAAAATTCCCTAACCCGAGACTCATCAATGTTCATGTCTAACCAAGAAAGTAAGGTTTATTTGGTATTAACAAAAGGCCTACACTAAATCTTTGGATTCTCACTGAAAACATTCAGTGTTTATATAAAAGGCAAATAAATTAAGTGCGCTTTGTCACATTTAGTACCTGGGAGGAGCACTACTCTAACATTACCCTGAAGGATCAAAGTCCTCCATCCTTTGGCAGGCTCGCAAAAGGCGGAGAATAGCTTCCCTCTAATTCTCAAGGGAACATGGCAACACGCAAAGCTGCCAAGCTGCTAGATTGTGCTGATAGTACTGCTGGGCCTTGTGCCAAGAGGAGGCTTCTTATATTTTTTTTAAATAGGAACATGTCCTTTCTACAAGGTGAAAGTATTTTCCCCCCTTTTGAAGGAAAATTCCAGTGTTTTCTTTTGAAATACCGCCTTAAGTGAAAAGCCTGAACAAACACAAAGATGTGATAGCGTCAAAATAGAGTGTGCAAGCTAAAGATAGAGAGTGCAGAATGAGGGTGGCTAAACAACAGAATCTGAACCATCTGCCCTGCAATAATGTTTGGGGAAAAAAATGTAAAGGGCTTTTTTATAAATCACTTTTCAAAATAACTGAGCTACTTTTAACTTGTGAGCTAAACATTGTATAATGCTGAAGCTGCTTAAAATAATGAAGTTCAAACATGCCTATCTGTACAAAGATAAACTATTTTTGTAATTTATATTTAGTTAATTGATAGATAAGGAATCTACTTAAGCCTCAGTGATAAACAATTAACTTCTGATAAACTACTATGCAGAAGCAACAGCATTTGTATTTGACCTCAGATAGTGACTTAACACTTCTAAGTACCAGAGCTCAGAAATATTAAATTGCTAAATGCAAGAGTCTGAAAATCAAAGAACAAGTCTTAGCTAAAGGGAGGTCTAATGCTGATCCTGTTGCCAACTCACTCTGGTTCCGTATCTCAGCTTTCCTCTCCATCGAAATAGGGTTATTTACCCTATTATCCTACATGAATCGTGTAAATCAGCACAGTACCGCAATCATACAATACACTGTGGAAATAAAAAATACTTTCATCTCAAGGACTTAGTCTTGCTTACAAGTTTTAGCATTTCTGCCATTGCAAGAAGGCAAATTATTATTTTAATTGCTGTAAAACTTGGAATTGTATTCTTAGATGAAAAATCTAGGTTTTCTAAAAGTTCAAAACCAAATAAACAGAGAAAGAACTCCTGCCCCATATTTTTTAGCTTATACGCCTAAGGCAAGATTAAAAAAAAAAAGGGTAGAAACAAATAGGTGGTGAAAAGAAAAGAATTCAAGCAAATAGTGTGATAAGTAGTGATCAAGATTCCTAATTTTGTTTTGTGTGTGACACAGCAAAATCATGTTTAAGGGCAGAATATAAAAGAAGACAAGGAGGCAACTTTTCAGGTGTGTATAGAAAACACCTCCCAGTCAATGACTGCAGTGGTGTCAGCACAAAGATCCCTGACTGAAAATGTAACCACCAAGTAATGAAGGACAGCATCACTGGGCAAGAAGAAGAGGAAGTCTGCCTCTTGGCTGTCTTGAGATGCCCTGCACAGGGATAGTCTATGGAAGATCTGGAAGCTGAAGACAAGTGGCTTATGCTAGGTAAAACAGAACAAGAAGAACCCGGTGAGGGGATACAAAATAAGAGATGACACACTCAAAGAAGTTGAAAGAAGAACATGTTTATCAAAGTTTTTGAAAGGATATTAACACAGCAGATTATGGTTGTTAAAGTCTGAGAAAAAATAAAGTTGTAATAATTGAGATACAAAAGACTGAGGCCCTGGAGAGTTTTAGCTTTATAGCTAGACAGGGATCATTATACCTTTACAGAGGTGGTAGGATGTGAAGAAAAGATCAATTTAAAGACAACAACCTGCTGACTGGCTCAAGGGAGAAATACTTGAAGAGGGCTGGAAAGAGAAGCCTTGCAAGAAATGGCAGGAGCAAGACAGACTCTGTTTTCAGCATCCTACTGTAATTGGATTGAAAAGTTGCTATACTGGAATTGGTAAAAAGGTAAATATAATAAAAATATGTAGAAATATTCTGGATTGCTCTTTAAAACCTGACTCAATGCTTTAAAGAAAGTTCACAGCCTGACTGATATTTTCTGGAAGACTGATTGTACTAAAATAATTTATGCTAAGATCTTTAGATTTGTGAACTATTTCCATTAAAAAACCTATTTTAATCTAATTGTCATTTTACTATGTGCAGTGAGCGGCCAATTTACCTCATCCATAAAGTAAATTAAGTATTTTGGTTATTTTCTTTTTTATTCTACAGTAATCATTACAAAGGTACTTGAATTAAAAGATTTAATGCAGCAAACTTTAAAAACCCAAAATAAAACAGCCCACTGAAAATTAAATTCATATCCAAGCAAAAAAAGATTCACACACTGTTGAATGACTTAGCATATTTGCAGCCAAGAATGTGCAGTTTGCATTGGCAAAATACTGTCATTTTCTAAAGCTAAAGGAACCTTCCCTATCCCTCCCTAGAAATATTGTCCTCAAACTTACTAGCAAATGCTGACAGTACAATATTCTTATTGCTGAATAAATCATACCTACAAAATATGACACAAATTTTAAAACTGCCCACTAGAAGGCAGAATCCCCTAGCATTACATTTTACAAACTGGACTGATGGCAGTTTTCCCTCTCCTTGACATTTAAATAACAATTTGAAGGTAGCTAAAATAACCTCAGCTAAACAGTTGGGCAGGGGTAGATTCATTATTCTGGTACTTGTAAAAGCATAAATGTTTTCATTTTTAAACTGTGATAATAATGCATCTCAAAGCAAAAGCACCAAAGTCACTAAACAGGCATCATGACCAAAAATTGTAAAAACTCTTGAGTGTTGTGGGGACATACGGATGACTGCACTGAATGTTCCTGCATCATCTCAAACTCCTATGTGACCTCTGAAGAACAGAGATTCGGACACACAGTGCTAAGAAAGGGCAGATCTTTGCCAGAATGCGGAAGACGCCAACTCTGAGTGTATCACTGAGCCTACTTTCTGCCAAGCACTCAGCTGGGAGAGGTGCAGTAAGAGGAGGCTACACTGATTTGCTGTTTTCAAATACTCTTGGTGGATTCCCAGTTTTCCCAGGCAGCATGGTCTGGGGATTTGCAGTGTCCATCACTAGAAAAAGAAAGGCTCTAAAAAAGCAGGTATAGAGAGAGACTATCCAAGAATTCAAGACTGGGAATACTTTAAACCCAATCCTGGGAAGCATGTGATGATTAGTACTTTGAAAAGGCAGGGAATGACAGTTTAATACAAAATCCAGCCTTCCCTAGGACAGGAAAGAATTGTTAATTTGTTCAGAGATGTTTCAGGGCTTCTGGGATATGCTGGGGCTTTCAGGAGCGGACTGACAAGCAAGGCACCCATCTGGAGACTCTTGCAGGTCTGCACAAGGATGCAAGAAATGAACTGCAGGCAAAGGAGGCTGTGAGGCCAAAGGGTAGGTGAAATGCTGCAGGCTGAAATCGAGGGCTGCTCTCTTGGCACAAGCTGCCAGCAGTGTCTGAGGATCTGCTGTGCATGGAGAGAGCATGGCTCATGCCTGCCAAAGAACTGCAGCAGTGCAACAGCAGCTTTGTTTTCCAGAAACATCCATGGGATAAGGGATTCAGGCTGAACTGTATGATACAGAAAGTTTGTGAATAGGCGCTGTTGGTCTTTCTCATTAGTTTGGGAATTTCGGTCTTTGTTACTGTGAAATGGTTAATTGCTCATCTATTTGGTTTTCTTGATCCTCTTGTTTGTTTTCTCTCTTCAATTAATTTATGTTAATGAGATGTTTATTTGGTGTTCTTTAATTCCCTGTTGTTACACTAACAATATCCCAGCTCTTAGTTTTCTCTTTATGTAGTCCAACACAAAGTGGAAATGCTGGGTGAAAAGAAAACAAAGCACATCAACACTGTGAAGGGTCACAGAGCTCTTGAAGAGGGAGAAATAAGTTCAACTGCTTTTGGATTTGGGGATACCACTTAATGTAGCTAGGTACAACTTCTATTTTTATTCTTAGTTTCCATGCATTTAAGTTATATAGAGAAACAGGTTATTTACAAAAAGTCCTTAAAGTCCATTTTGTGTTCAAGTCACCTCTTTAGCCCGTTTCTCTTCCAAGTAGGCTTTTCAGTTTCTTTCATGTCTCCTCCTGCACCTCAGAAGGCTTTAAATTCCCAGCCTCTTTACTCTCTCTTGCATAACTGAGAGATTTGCCAAGGAGGCAGCTATTGGCTAGATGGGGATGAAGTAAAATCCATGCAACCGTCTTTAAAAATACATTCAACTCATACCATATAATGAGATAAAAAGCAAGATGTATTTTTCAGTATCAAAAGTGCTCATTACCTTTATCACCAAGCTCTCTAAAAAACGTCGGTCCTGGTTTAGCTTTTGCAACACACAGCAGTGCAGCATCCACCTCCTTTCAAGAAACAAACAAGAAAATATAAAGCCAGTTTTGCAACAGAGTTAATCACTTCAGTAACAGAAAGAATGCAAGCTCTTTTGAAGAAGGAAAGGAACATTTTGCTTACCTTTTTTGTCAGTTTCTTGGCTGAGGCTTTGCCTATAATAAAAAAAAAATCGTCATCATTCAATAACAAACTGACTTTAAACTTTGATCAGGTTCTGTGGCATTTCTTCAGATTTTTATGGGAAAATGCTAAGTAATATGAAACAGAATATTTCACAACAGACAGTTTGTTTCTAATTCCCATAATGATCATGAAAGGACAAGATTTAAAAATAATATGAGCAATCTGTTCAAATGTTCTCTCAGCCTAGATTAAACCACAGCCCACTTTCCTATCGACGACCAATTTACCAGTATGACTTTGCATATTGCGAGCTACAAATGTCACAGAGATTCCAAAGCAAGACTACACAGTAAGAAACAACTGTAGTATTTACAAAGGGATTTCCAGGCACACATGATAATCCTTGAAGTGCAGGTTGAGTATGTGAAAGCTAAGAAATACTAAAAAAAAAAAAGAAGAATGAAAACGTTGATGTTTCCATTAAGCAGAAGTAAATTGAAGAACTCTGCTTTCTGAAACAGCATCAGACAAAAATCATGCAAACTCCTAAGTGTTTCTTAGCAGGTTCAAGTCTATACCCTTGAATAGGGGAGCCACTGGCAGCAGTACAGGTTGTGCTCCTGTGTAAATCACATGTTTGAGGAGCTGCAGTGTATCAAGAGTGTATCAAGAGTGTATCAAGAGTGTATCAAGTATTCCAGCTGGTTAGGAAAGGATCACAGAAACCCTGTGCTCATGGACCTGCAGGAGCTGTGCTCCATCCCTTCTCAGTCTACCTCCTCAGCATTTCTCCTCATACAGTAATCCAAACCCTTGTCCTTCACTCTTACACTCTCAGCCCATCGCTCTCTTCCTTCATCACCATTTCCTCTGGATTCCAGCCAGCTATTCCCTTCTATTTATTCACACTGAGTAAGCATAAGCCGAGCCACTTGGACTTGCTCTGTGGACTGGTGCCCCTGTGTGCAGCAGCCTGCTTTGCTCCACACTCAGTCTCCAAGGTTACTTTGCTGCTTCACAAGCATTTTGCATCCAAAGGGTCACCAGTGCAGCACCACTATCTGGGAATGGACATGACGGAGGCAGCCTGGTGGGCAGCTGTCAGCAAACATCTACCAAGCATTTTCACAGGCCCATAATTTGGCCAGATGGAGGTGCTTTGTCAGTAAAATAGAGAATTTCCATAGTGCTGGCAAATGGCATGCCCAGCTGCAAGGGGTCTCCACTGGCAACTTTTTGCTTGGAACATCTCAACCAGCAATAGCTCATTTTTCAGCACAGGCAAACCGGTGCCCTGGCCTCTGCTCCCTGAACTAGCAGTAACAGTTTTGCTGATAAATTCCTCTCCCCACACCCCCTCCCCCAAATCAGCCTAAGGCAGACACCTGGCACATAACATTTCAACACAAATGTTTAAGTTTGACAAAAGTTATAAGCAACTAAAATTAGGGTTTTAATACTGGAGTGTTGAGTGACCCCAGCAACAGGTGTTGCCAGTACCACCTGTTACTGTGGATGAATACATTTTTGTGCAATGCCTATACATACATTTACACCCATACACATATATAAATAAAGCTCCATAGGTAGATACCTTTTAAGCCAAACAACATATGAAATCCTCTACTTTGCCTCACTTGAGACAAAAGAAGTCAGACTAATAACAGACTGGGAGAAGAAGCAACAATAACTACATTCAGTCAGGCTGAGTCCTGAGCAGTGTGATGTAACACCACAGTTACATCTAACACCATTTCCTGCTGCAGAGCATTTTCATGAATGGCTATTTAGCAAATTAAGTGATTTAGATCTCAGCTTTGAAATGTTGCTGCTTCTGTACAGCACGTTTCAATGTGAAACTAAACTTCAGCTGTTCTTTTGGCCCTGGCAGACCCACCTAATGACCAGCCTTACAAAAGGGAATGAGTCAGGCTGTAGGTCTGCAAAAAACAGTATCTGAAAGAAAAAAGGGAAAAACCACCCTGCAATGTTCTTCACTATACGCACTCCTTGTACTCGCTGTCTGCACTGAAGCCAGCCATAGACCCTTGTTTGCTTAAGAGCAACTCCGTTCATTCCATTCTTCTGATGATCCCACGAACATCACATCTGGAATGGCACCTGCTACCACAGCAGTGTACTGGGGAGTAGCCTTTTCCCAGTATCCAGAAGGATGATGAAAGGAGACAAGCTGAACTCTGCGAGCTGGAACAGTAAAGGCATGGATAATTGATGCGGGATAAGGAGAAAGCACTGGGAGCTACAGCTGAGACAATAGTTGGCTGAGTTTGTGAGGCACTACACTTGGTTAAGTCTGTGTTTCACTTCTTTGTGTTGCATTCAGCACAACAATGCTGAAACTCTTCAGCTACACCATTTTGGGGAACAACATATCCTCACTGAGAATTACCCTATCGTGATAAAAATTAAGAAAGGGAAGGGAAGTCTGTTGTAGATGTATGGGCTTTCTTTTCAGCAGCCAACAGTCACAACTGCAACTGCCTAGAGCTCACAGGAATGGCTGTGACAGCCATCACCATCTGCCCGCTTGCATCCAGCCACAGTAACCCTCCGGAGGATGTTTAAGGTGCTGACATGTTGACTGATCTCTTTCAGAGGTGAAAAGACAGTAACAACAATGATACTGAGATGCTCATGCTATCCTTGCATAGGTAAAAAGACTGGTGGAGGAAAGGAAGTCTTTGCTGAGTGGCAGAAGAGGGAGAGAAGAGTCGTATCACCCCAGGACACGGTGAGAGGCAGCACCAGATGGGTCAGAATCGGTCCTTGAAGTGACTGGAGGAGAGGCAGCTGCTACAATAAGACAGGAAAAAAGGCAGGAGGGAGAGGGATGATTGAGAGAGAAACTAAGAGATTTCTACTTTTCAAAGCAGTAAATACACCAAAGTAATAAACGGTGGAGTCTTTTAACGGTGCTCTTCTCACATGAGCAGATGCCTGGAAGCATGTGTACTGGAGGGTAGGAATTTTTTGGAAAAAACACCCTGACACTTGGGACAGTAGTGTTATCTTTCATACTGGGATTTCTGTAAGGTATTAGAATACTATCTTATAATAATATAATCATTTAAACTGTAGAATGAATTTCCTCCAATAATTATTTGAATGTTTTCTAAGAATTAAATCCAGTTATAATTTATTGGTACTGTCACCATATAAAATCATGTGTGAAGACTCAAATCTCTGTTTTCAATTGGAAACATCAGCTACTTTTATTGTAGCACTCATAATGTTCCTTGAACGCTAATTTAGCTCTTGGTGCTTATTTTCTCCATTTATTTACTTCCTAACAGTGAGATCCCTTTAAACACCAACAAGGAAATCTTTATTAATATCAAATGTGCAGCCCTCTGAGGAATCAGGTCTTTTAAGACCTTGTCTGAAATACTTAGGAGAAGGTTAACTCCTCTCTGCAGAAGATGCACTGCAAAGGTTTGAACAGTTTTCTTAGCCAGTTTGTACACTGAAGGAAAAAAGTGCCTCTTCCTTCCTATGAATTAAATATTGATGCTGTCATTCCTCACACATGACTACAAATATATCAGGATCTAAGTCTCTCTCTGAGGAATACAGGCAACAGATATAATTATTAGAGACTATTTAATCTAATAAGTAAAAGATCTCTACAATTCAATTTTCTAAAGTTTTATTCTTTTACCTTAATAGATTCTTACTTATTGGAAAACTAATGACACACTACAAAACTTGCTTGTAGTAGTTAGAGTCTTATTTAGATGTGAAAAAAAGAAACTTGGAATTTTCATTGTTTTGAACTTGAATAAATGAGAACAACTTTTTTTTTTCCCTACAGACCTGCCACAACTATGACGGAATTCTGGCTTAAAGGACAGTGAATATTTTCAAGGGTTTCTACATATTTTACAGATGCCATCATCTAATTTTCACCATCTATAGCATATCTGTGAAACAATGAGGTACAGATGCACTTTTCATGGACAAAAAGGCATTTTAGCTTTTTAAGTTGGATGAATACTGACTACTTATAAACACACAAGTTCAGTGCCGCTAGCCAAGAAAGTTAGTTGACAACTGTAATTAAGAAAACACTGCCAAGAGCAGCTCCATCAGTCTTAATTTGCCCTCGGCAAACCTGGGTATTTTGTCGCTTATGTTTCTTACAATAGAAGTGTTGCCATCATCTATCATTTTTTACACTAAGATGTGGAATGGACCTGACATCAATGTTAGGATTACTGTTAGGAAAGGGCTGAATTAAACAAGGCTGAACTTGCACGCACAGTAACACCCATTTACACCTGTAGAGCTAAGGAACAGCTTAGATCTGACAAAAGATGTTTAGATTCAAAGAATGAGCAAAACCACTAAGATCAACAATTCTAACAACAATAATCAAAGGACAAAGCAAAAGTAGTTACTACTACTTTCAAGAAAACATGTCTGCAAGATTGCTTTATTTTTGTAATATGGAAATTTAAATTAAATTTTGAAATCAATCTTTCTCCACAGCCTGAAATTCAAATGTGAACAGTATAAAACAGGTATCTTTTCTTAGAAGAACAAACTCCTGTCTCTTTTATCAGTAAAGTCACTAAGATGGTTTGACCTGAATCTCTTTTTAGCTCCATTTCAAACAACCACCATTACAAACAAAAATAAAAGAAAAATTGACCTTCCAGCATTTTAATTTTGGATGGCATTCACTGCTATCTTTGCTGAATAGTGACAGGTTCAAGGTCATACTGAGGTACTATAAAACCATTTGGTTTTTCATGAAAAATTAGGATGAGAATAGCATTAAGTATATTCACAATTGAAATGAACTCTCATTCTGCAAAATGATCAGTGAAACGAACCTTTTAAACTGGATGGGATTTCAGCACAGTCCTAATCTGAGGATCAAGGCATTTTAAAAACCACACCCACTGTATGCAGCTCATGCTGTGGCCTTTACAGCAGAGCCCACCCTGCAGCCTTGCCTGCCATGGGAACAAGAATTTGTATTTCCTCCTTATAACTGGCTGCCAGCTTTCATGCAAGCTGAACTCTGAGAATCCTGCACCAGCGAGCTGGGTTAGATAAGAATTGTGTATGTTGATTTCCTTGGGGAGATGCTGTTAAAATTTCTGTTTAAATTAGCCTGAAATGGAAGATCTTTGAAATTCAATAGCTTGTATTTCATTCTCAGCTCTCTTAGATAATTTTAATTAAACTGGACAAGTATGTTATATTAACAAAGTGTGCCTTTTTTATCCACCTTATTTTTGTTCTCATTCTTTAAAGCTCTTCTGTGCATTTACAAAGTACTTACTGCTAATAAAGGACAAAAATTCAAGCTAGTAATTAGTTCTTTAAGGCCTCCTTTTGAAGTACTGGTGATATTGGAGATAAATTAAGGATAGCAAAAAAATTTAAGGCTTTTGGAAAGCATGACAAACCAAGTGGTCAGACTGCTATGCTAGCTCCTGGCAAACCAATATCTGAATAATAAATGAGCGTGCAATTTAAATGAATCAAGAATCTACTTCAGCTAGAAAGCTTTTGCTGAACTACTGCATTGCTCCATTGAAAGATAATTTATAAAAGTAATTTCAATCACATGAATTAGTGAATTGAACCACCTGAATTGAATTCAAGTATGCCCAGTGGAAAAGGCAATTTGCAATAATAGAAGCTTCTGCTATGCTTTACAAAACAAGCTTTGCATCTGTCCTTCTTTATTTAAAGCAATTGCTCCTCTGAGGAAACAAGAAATACAGAGCGCTGGGACGGGGCCAACGCTGGCAAATCTCCATTTCAGAAGAGCACTTGCATCAGAGCAAGTCAATACCAGGAGGTTTCTCAGTGAGTCAGGCAGCCCGGGGTAAAAAGGGTGGGATGCTGATGCAGGGAGGAAACATCAAAGGATGGCACAGTCTTTTAGGAAACTGAAACAGACAAAAGAATTAAGATAAGCAAGTTCTCAAAACCTCTTAAAGAGACCATGGCACCGAGTTACCAGGAGTTCCAAAAGAAGCAAAGGCACCAGGGTAAAAGCAGATACTGTGGTGCCCACTACAGTGCTTGCAAACAGCTCAGTCCTAACTGGGACTGCAGCAGGAGTCTGTGGGAATGGCAGGGAGAGCAGGCGAACTTCTCCTTAGATATTATCCAGGGAAAGTGACATACTCCCAGATCCGCTGTCTTTCTAATAACACATCCAAGCTGCAGGTAAGGAAAAGCTGAGAATATGTTCAAACTTCCAAGCTTACCACAAGACCTGTACTGCAAGGACATACAGCACAAAGAAAGTCACTTCTCCCAAGCCACCGGAGCAGTCTAACAGGCCTGTAAGGGCAGCCCTGCAAAGGGACCATGTGAAGCAAGCTAAGACTTCACGTGAAACACACAAGCAGCAAGAAGCCAAGCAGAGAGCACAATTGCAGCCGAGCATTTCTCCAGCAGGAGAGGCTGCCAGTCCTCTGGGCAGGCAGAGCTCAGCACTGGAGGGAGCATATGGAAAAAAAATGTGTCATGTGAAATGCAAGTCCTCAAACTCCCAAATAAGCACCTCATGCTTGGTTCCTCTGGCTTCATTTAGATGTCTAAAAATTAGGTGCCTAAATCTGAGTCAGTGATCTCTGTGGTGCTTTGCTGTAACTATGATGGTGTGAGGACATACAGAGAAAAAGGTTTATAATTAACTTTGAAATCTGCTGCTCCTATTTCAGATCTGAAGAAGAGCTCATATGCCCAAAAGCTTGTCTAATTTTTCCAACTTAGAGGAACTGGTCTAATAAAAGATATTATCTCTGTCTACAAACTTCATCCTGACTGATGACCCCAGGCTCCCTTTACACTCAGGGGAGAGAACCAGACCACAGAGAAAGAACAATTTATTTCAGGCTGAGACAGGTGTCCAATCCCGGTCTTGGACTTATCTGTTTCCTTCCTTTAACGTTAAAGAAATGCTACAATTACTTCCTCTGACCTGACATTCAGCATTTATATATGTAAATTGAGCAGGTGAGTCCTTCAGCATGCAACCAGGTAACTCCCACTGTGACTGCTTTCTCTATTTGTTACATCTGTAATGTGTTTTTTCCAACCTCCTATCTACCAGCTTGATGTTAGCAGTGCTAAGGGCATGTATTCTCTGTTTTAAAAAGAACTTAATCAGATGCAAGGACAAAGTTTACTACAGTTCAAGAGACAGAATGGCTGCATAATTGCAGCAGTAAAGTCTTATAAAGGACAACTAAGATTACCTGGAAGGAGCAGTATCCATAATACTTGTTTCTGAGACCAGAAGGGTGGAGAACAATTCCTGCAACTTACAGAGAACACTGTGCAGTTCAGACTTTTGGGATAGACGTCATTTCCTGACTCTGCACAAAACCATGGACCTTCCCACAAAGAGCAGGCAAGCAGAGTCTCAACCCTCAAAAATTCCTGTTATAATGTTTGAGATTGTAGTCAGTCTTATCTAGCAAAGAGAACAGCATAAACTAGACTACAAGAAGACTCAATTAATGAACTTTGATCCTACTCCGAATTAAAAAAGGTGTAATTCGTGTAGCATCACTTTCTTTAAGTCATCATCTCCTACTGCTAACAAAAACTAGTTTTTAAATACTACAGTGTCAGAGCACATGCTAGGTTAGGATACTAACACCAGACAAAGATAAACTATTATGACAGCCTCCTAGCACTGGAGGTTTAATTCTGTTCCTCTACTAGGCAGTGTTAGAAGTCATGATGCCTGGCCTAAGGGTTCTGCAATCTACTTTATGGCTAGAGAAGATTATTATGGAAGAACAAATAAAGAGGGGTATGGACAACAACAATGAAATAACACCGTTAAAAATCTGACTGAATACACAACTTGAGCAAATTGCATCTTAATTGTAAGCAGAGATTAATTTGGATTCAGAACGAAAATGTGTGCAAATCATCCCACAATCAAAATGAAGGAAGAGAAGGTCAACATCTTAAGAAAGCCAGAAACAGATTCTTAGCTCACTATACAAAACTTGATTTAAGCCTATGTGATCAATACAAAGCCACCATTACCACTGTAGCAACCACTCCTATTGTCTCATTCAGCTACTTCCTTTACAATATGCATTCTGAAAATCCTCCCTGTCATGACAAACTGTTACTTTTCACATGCATCTTACAAAAGGCAAAAAAAAAAAAAAAAAAAAATCCCCTAAACCAGTGAAAGACTAAGCACAAGAATATTAAAGACTGCTTATTACAAACTGGGTTCTCTTGCTGGCAAACATAACCGAGGCGCCAAGTGAAGAATTCATCCGTTGTGTGGGAATTTATCACTAGCATAGAGCTACCTTACTAACCCTGGAATAAGGAAAAAGAGGACATGTCAGAGAGGACTATCTTTTCCACCTTTTGATTTGAGGCAATTTATCCCCTAAGCAGGAGCTGCAAATCATTTCAAACTGCATCAAATTATATGAAGTAACTGCATGGTTTATTGCTCTTTGATATGTAATGAACACTCCAACATGAAAGAATTATAGATAATAATGCCAGAAATAACCACATGGGTCAACCACTTTGTCCTATTACTCCCAATAGACTTTGGCTCATACATGATCTCATCAGTTTAGGTGCACACAAATACATGTTCACACATTTGAAAGACAGTATTAATACTAAAAATAGTTTGGAAAATGGCCTCAAGTTGCACCAGGGGAGGTTTCGACTGGAAAAATTTCTTTACTGAAAGGCTTGTCAAGCTTTGGAACAGGCTGCCCAGGGAAGTTGTGGACTTATCATCCCCGGAGGTGTTTGAAAGACATATGGATGTGTTGCTTAGGGCCATGGTTTAGTGGTGGACTCTTCTAACCTAAATGGTTCTATGATTCCATGATTGGGCTTCAAAAGACAACAGAATCACTAAGGTTGGAAAAGACCTCTAAGATCTTCGAGTCCAGCCATCAATGCAGCACTTCCAGGTCCACCACTGCACAGGTCCCCAAGTGCCACATCCATGAGTCTTTTTATTGCTTTCAGGGATGGTGATTTCACTACTTTTCCAGGCAGCCTATTCCAGTGTCTGACAACCCACATACTGAATAATTTTTCCCTAGTACACAGCCTAAACCTTCCTTGGTGTAATTTGAGACCATTTCCTCTCATCCTGTCACTTGTTACCTGGGAGAAGAGACTGACCCCCACCTGGCCACAACTTCTTATCATGTGGTTGTAGAGAACAGTAAGGTCTCCCAAGCCCCCTTTTCACCAGGCTAAACACCCCCAGCTCCCTCAGCTGCTCCTCACAGCACTTGTGCTCCAGACCCTTCCCCAGCTCCGTTGCCCTTCTCTGGACACGCTCCAGCCCCTCAATGTCCTTCTTGCAGTGAGGGGCCCAGAACTGAGCACAGGATTCGAGGTGTGGCCTCAGCAGTACCGAGTACAGGGGGACGGTCACTGCCCTGGTCCTGCTGGCCACACCATTGCTGATCCAGGCCAGGTGCCATTGGCCTTCTTGGCCACCTGGGCACAGCTGGCTCATGTTCAGCTGCTATTGACCAGCACCTCCACGTCCTTTTCCACCAGGCAGCTTTCCAGCCACTGCCCCCAGCCTGTAGCGCTGCCTGGGGTTGTTGTGACCCAAGGGCAGCACTTGGCCTTGTTGAACCTCATAAAACTGGCCTTGGCCCTTTGATCCAGCCTGTCCAGATCCCTCTGTAGAGCCTTCCTGCCCTCCAGCAGATCAGCACTTCAGCCAAACTTGGTGTCATCTGCAAACTGACTGAGAGTGCACTTGATCCCCTTGCCCAGATTATCAATAAAGATATTAAACAGGGCTGGCCCAAATACAGAGCCCTGGGGAATGCCACTAGTGACCGGCCCCCAGCTGGATGTAAACTCCACTCCCTATCACACTCTGGCCATCCAGACAGTTTTTTTTCCCAGTGAACAGTGTACCCACCCAAGCCACGAGCAGCCAGCTTCTCCAGGAGAATGCTGAGGGGAAACTGTGTCAAGGGCTTTTCTAAAATCTAGATAGACAACATCCATAGCCTTTCCCTCATCCACTAGGCAGGTCACCTTGGTGAAATTAATTCAACTACTTTGTTTATGAAATAGTTTGCTTCTTAAACTTATTCATCCAAGCACAAACTTCAGGATACTGTTGATATTGGTTATTCCAAGTGGAACATAAAGAAAAAAATCTAATTATTTGAAGTAATTTAAAATTTTAAAATTAAAACTGGAAATATTAAGTGGAAAAATGTAGTTATTAATGGTATCAGCATGAAAAATGCAGTGGCTACTGTAATTCTCTTCAGATATAGGACATTTATAGTACTTGTGCCCAAGCAGTAAATAGATGTCATATTAGTGCATCTAGGCAATTTAAATTACTGCAGTGGGTAAGTAACCAGGAGCATTGACATTTCACATAAATTGCATGGGTTCTCAAGAGTCCTGTAAATATAAATAGCTACTTAGATCCAGTTTATATAGTAGCTCACTTTTTCTACTGTTTTTCCTGTTTCACCCTATCACATATCAAAATTATTTACACCATCATTAATGCTTTCTCTTTTGTTATGTTTTGTACTTTTTAAAAAAGATTTACTTCCACTACAGCAACACGCAGTAAAAGGTCTTAGAAATATTACCAAAAATGTTCAGAGAGGTGACAGCTGATTGGAAAAGTATAATGGAATTTTACTAGAAATATCAGTTTGGGAAACAAGAAAGAGGTGGCTGATGTTTTCCTGTACTGCTACTGTGAAATATGGAAATCTCAACTGCAGGATGTCTGATTTCTATTGCTGCACTATTCTAATGATGGTGGTAATCATGTTTCATTCTCCTAGTGCCTTGTCCTTCCATCAAATATATAGAATTTGAGCCTTCAGGGCTCCACAGAGCAAACACATCCTTTCCAACATCTTATTGTTCTTATTTCCTTCCCAGTGGCAACTTTCTAGGGAATATATCACAAACAGCACCCTTTTTTGTGATCGTCTCAGGAGTTTCTGAGAAGCTTGTGGGAAAAGCCATGAAGTAGGGTTCCCCCATGGTTAAGGGAAATTACCTCACTCACAGAACAGCTGAAGTTGGAACAATGCTCTGGAGGTTATTGCAGTAACTAGAATGTCCTTATGTTCTCATGATGACAACAGGAAAAAGCTCAAAGCAAGGTCACTCAGAACATGTCACCCAAGACCATGTCCAGTTGGGTTTAGCATTTGCTTGCAGACATTTTTTTCTAGAAGGGTTATGAATCCAAGACATCTCTCTAATTTAATACCTGACCAGTCACCTGACCAATCCTTCCAAAAAGAAAATATCCACTTACGTGCTTTTGTAACATACACTAACACCAAATACATGCAATAGTTGGTAGGCTTCATATGCAGTTCTAGGATTTTGCCCCCTTCCTTATACTATAGGCACAACATTCTTATGCAGTTGAAGGCTGTAGCCTGGCTTCAATTCTCACTAACAACCTACAAGACAGCATTTTTGCCTTATTTGTTGAGGCATGAGAGTACTAAGCACTGGATTTAATAGTGAATTGGGGCATTTTACTGAAAGGAAACAATTCTATATCGGTAATTTCATTAATGTGAACTGTGTGTTTAAGCTCAAGGCCTGGGACATTTTGTCTTGCTGTCCAGAGCACTATAAACACCAAAAATTCAAAACCTTATTATGCTTCTCTTCCAGAACAAAAGCCCCATTCATGAACATGCAATTTACAGTTACTAGCTGTCTGAGGGCATTGCTTTTGAGTTTACAGAACAAGTACTTTGTAAATTATAACCAATATAGATTCTGCTTAGGAATGAAAGGATTAAGTGAACACCCACTAGATGGTGTTCAATTACTGCATGGGGTGACTGGGCTAGTTACAGCTCCTATTCACCTCTGCAGCAGACTTTTCTTGAAGAAACAACACACATATTTGTATTAGAGGACAAAAAGGGGATGAAATAATTCTCTTAACAAAAAGTTTGGAAATGCTTTAGTAAATTATCTGTGTTGAATGTCAGTAAGAAGAACTTCTAAAAGATATGACAAATATAAACAAAAGAAAGCACACAAGGTTGTTTTGGATCCACTTGCTACTAGTCAACACTTTTACTGCAAAACAATTTTTGCAATTGATGATATTATCCATCTGTTCTCCACCTTCCCAAATTCTGCTGACATCATCCATTGAAAGAAAAGGGTTCATAAACACTCACCAAAGAAACACGTCCATTTTGCAATCAGTTTTATTAAAAGGATGAACTGAATTATTGGATGCCTACTCTTGCAGAACCTAATGCATCACTTTCTTTTCAGCAGAATCTTAATAATTGCAGCTAATTCCCATTAATGTTAGTGAATCAGCTTAGAAAGGAGAGGAAAAAAAAGAGAAAGTAATAAATAAATCTTTAAGGGAAGAGACTTCTGGCATAGGAGCAGTATCGTAGCACTTCAGATGTTTCAGATTCCTGGAGATGACAAGGATGGCAGTAATAAAGGGAATTGCTTTTCAGAGTTGAATTAAGCTAATACTGTCATGTCAGAATTTCCAGAAGGAACCTTTTCCTTTATAAGGCTCTGAAGTGCAACCTTACACGAAAATTTTAGGAAGGCCATTTTAGTGCAGATGATACCCCAGCGATGACATTACTTCTTCCAAATGCCATTGTGAAAAGATAAGGACATTCTAATAGCCATGTTTAGGAATTTTCATACAGAAGACACCGTCTACTGCTTTGAGCTTCCACTGATGCTGTATAGCCCTATTTCACTATTTCCATAGCTCTCCGGGTTCAAGCATTATTGCAGTCTCTAGTTTTTCTTTCCTTCTTCCTCCTTTTGTTTAACTGGAGTTCCTTTCAGTGGCTGACTTGCTTTCCTTCAGTTGATGGTCCATGTCATTCTCACCCTTATCTTTAAATTAGCCTGGAGTTTCTTTCCACTTCTAAGATTAGCTCATTCTGTTATTAGCACATACAGAAGCTCTAAGCAAACCAGTAACAGCCCCTGCTGAGTCTGACTTGTTTATACATCATTAACATCTGCCACATAGCAATTAACAGCTGTTTGGAAAGTTTTCCTACAGCAGGGGCTCCAAGGGTATGTAAATGATAACAGGATGCTCCTGTTCTTTAAGCTGTGAAAGATTTAACCTATTTTTGCCATGCAAAAAGCTTAATGAAGAGATTTTGTTAGGTTCTGTTAGTTTCTCACAACAGCAGAATGAAGACAGTTACTGTAAAAGTAATCTGAAACATTCAGTAGATGAGGTGGTAACGGGAGGAGGAGCAGGATCATGAAAAGTCTGAGAACTCCCCTAAGACTGGAAAGAACTGAAGTAAAGAGAAATCATGGAAGAGCTTAAAAACAGGTATTAATCATACCTTATTGCACTGGTCAAAACAGCTTGGTCAATTTGCAACCTAGAAAAAAATTAATGCCGCTAATAGTATGTTTAACAATTAATTACTGACATGATGTTCATCAGCCTTCTATAGTAGTAGAAACAAAAAGTCTTGTACACCAACTAGAGGAGCTCCTCTGCACTAAAGAATAAACTTTGCAGACTGAATAAGAGAAGAAAAGACAAGCCATCACTTGACCCTTTGACTTCAAACTCCTCACATGATAAAGAAAAAAATCTGGCAGAAGAAAAAATCTAGACAAAGAAGACTAAGAGTTTATTTAAAAAAAAAAAGTTGTTCTTTTCTAGAACTGTCTTATTTCATCAGAAAAAAACCTTTTCTCCCCTGAATTCAGATAATCTGATGAAGCAAACCTCAGAAACACATTTGGCTTTACCCTGGCTTTTATTTTACAGTCAGATTTTCTGAAGAATTCTGATCATATTAAGCACCAGAGGAAACATTTTAATAGGTCAAGACAGAAATAGAACAGAAATATTTATTCAGTAAATATGATGAAGGAGGCAAATCCAAATGCAGAAGTACACTTTACATCAAAATTCCCAATAATGTCTCATTTAACTTGCAGCAGCCTTCAGTATACTGGGCTTCTGTGTCCACCACTTCCAGTTATCCTTGTCTCCTTCCTGCCATTCTCAGCTTCTCTGACAAAACTAATTTCTCCTCCAAGAGCAATTGTGGACTGAAAAAATGAACAATTATTTCCTTTTCCTGAGCAAAAGTGTACCTTACCTGGGGGTATCAAGCCGTTGACTGTACAGGACCTCCTAAAAGGACATTCTTTGTCAGATCTCTCCTTTTCCATTTTAATCGCCATACAATGATTATGTAAAAAATTTCCTCACCTAAGAATGCAGAAAATAATTTGCTCTACCACAGTATCCTCAGCCTGGCAGACACATGGAGGTACAAACGAGGACCAAAGCACCTGTGATGCTGGAAGCTGTTCTGCATGTAGTGACTGTGAGAGGAGTACAGAATACATGCATTTCAGCATTTTGCTCAAATGAGCATTGTTTTGTACCATTTTTCTCCTTAATTAAAGCTGCACTTCGACATTTCAGATGTTTCAGCAACAGTATTAATTTAAGAAGTTCCTGACTTCAATCCTTGTTCCATCTCTTAGACCGCAGTGATTGCTAGTGGAGTGAGCCAGGCAATGACGCTGGCTTTACACAGATAAATCAGACTCAGAAAAGCATGGAATAAAGATACCTACATGAAGCCGTGGAACGGATGGCCTCACCCAGACAGAGGAGATAAAAATAAATTCAGGTTTGCTTAACCTAACAAGAACAGTAACTGAGTGGTAACTCAATTAACTATAATGTATCACAGACCTAAGGTTCAAAAGAAAAAAATCCACTATTTTAGGAAATAGGAAATGTTAGCACAAGAGCAAGAGGGTTTAAACAGTGACTGCTTTTCGGGTGGATATCAGCAGAATTTTTAAGCAACAGAGGGGATCTTGTGTCACTGTTTTCCAATATAAGCAGTGGTTAAAAATGATTTTAAATTGAGTACGAAAAAAATGTATGAGGTCTATATCTTAAATTTGTAAACTGCTGAAACAGGATCTGACTTTTAGAACATATATGATAAATTTTGAAGTACTTAGCTATGAAATGCTTAAGACAAGTACTAAGCCATGAAGTATTTCCCTAACAGAGGATACAAATCCATAAAAACACATTACCAGATATTACATGTTAACTTAGGTGAGCAGTGGCAATAAATATGAGTGTTCTTACAATGGTTTGACTAAGCAGATATCCTTTCTCCTCTTTACAGAAATACTGGACATAAAGAATAACTACTGTCCTCTTGAAATGAGCATTTATTTTAGCTGCAGAGGAAAGAGATTGAAATGACAAACAAATCAAATTTTAAATAGGCTTTTTATAGTTCTCAAAGTTGGTACAACTGAAAAGCAAACAATGGACAGCTTTCTTCTAGTGAAAGTGTAGAGTAATCTGTGTTGCCCAATGTACTTTTAAAATGACCATACTGGTTTAAAAGACCCGTTCACTTTTTCAGCAGCAGAGACTGCCTTTACCACCATACAGATGGCAAAAAATGTCTCTCCTTAGCCAATGTGAAGAAAGCCAGAGAAGCAGATGAAGTTTTTGAGCATTAGGTTTTACAGTTTCTCCCAAGAAACTGACAGTGAAACAGAAGGAAGCTCTCACATTCTGTATCAACAACAAATCCACAGAAAGGAAAAAAATGCTATTGTCAGAGTGTGGGTGACACACAAACACATGCACACCCCCTCCCCAGGAGAATCAAAAATGAAACAAAAAACATTTGGAGAGGAACAAAAAGGGAGGAAAAGTCCTTTGTTTTCTGGAACTGGCAGTTTCTCCGGTGGGATACGTGACTTACTAAGCACTTGCCAATACCGATGCAGCAGCAAGATTTCACTGTCTCAGTAGATCCAGAAGTATCAGAGGTATTGGCACAAAGGACATGCGTTCAAGACTTGAAAAGAAGGCTGGCGCCTGGGAAAATGAGCTGTATCATTCTGATGACTTCAAACATCAGTCCTGAAAGACAGCTGGAATAAACTGAATAACATCAAAAGGTAGCTGTCTTGGCCATGTCTTCTATTTAAATTCCACGCAAGGAGCCCATTTCAAAATTTTTATTAAGCCAAGTATGATTGCAGCTCTTGGTGAGCAAAGTCCCTGGAACTGGCATTTTAGGTATGCTGATCAGCTGAAAAAAGCAGCTAGAAAAACCAAGAATGGCCAGGTAGGATGGATTTGGACCTACTAGCAATGCTGAACTACTTTTTGTCGGGTAAGAACCAAGGCAGGATTTGCTGGAAAACGTGGTATTTTTTTGTTAGCTATGTTTGTAAAATCCTTTCACTTTTAGGCTTTTCCAGGTCTGAGAGGAAAGATATTTTAAAAAAGACATAGCCAGCAGAATGACCAGGTGCTTGCCAGCATTATGGATGGTGGTGTGAGGACCTGAGCTCTCTGAGGGACTGGACAACACTGGAAGACTGATTTGATTATTAAGAATTGTCTCTTGTCTGCATTCTCCTGTGCAGTAATGAAGCTGGTAACCCAAGGGAGGGCACTGCCATATAAGCAGGTGGCTCTAACAAGAGGAACCTGTGTGTTTTACACATGGGAAAAAAGTCTTTGAACTCGGTATTTGGTTTTGTTTCACAGCAGATGAGGAAGGCTACTGAGCACAATCGGTGCTATAACCCACTGCAGGTGCAAGGCTGGGGAGTGAAAAACAGAGCATAACCTGGCCAGTTTCTCCCTTAGGGAATCGACGCCAGTGTTTTCCAAACAGGGAGCAATGGAACTTCTCAAAGGTGCCCCTGGAGACGCCAGCTGTTTGGCAGGTAAGGACAAGTCCTCTCACCTACCAAAGCAGGCTGCACACCTTGCCTGCTGCTACTGCCTAGAAGAAGAGTGATTCATACTCTGTGGCTCTACTCTAGGCATTTAAAAAAACCTCCTAATGTAACATTTCTTAGTAGAACAAGCAGGGGAAAAATAGTAGTCTGTATCAAGGTTACTCAAAAAACGATAAATCATATGACTAATACAATAAAAATTCAGCACTGGCCTAAGGAAAAGCATGGAACCACCAGTACCAAAAGAGTTACAAACAACTGAAAATATGAGGCTAGAATACGTGCTAGATTTTGGCAGTAGCCCGACCTGCACTCCTGGCACCTGCTGTCATCTGCCAATGGTCTGCAGATCCTCATCAGTTCTGAAGTATCTGAATGCAAGCCAAGGAATTTTAAAACCAGACTGTACTTCTGAGGGATAAACCAATACCTGTCTGTGTTGAGGACATATGTTGCAAGAAATTAAAATACACTTAAGAGTGAAAAAATTCATTAAGTCTGATTTTCACGCTACATCTGTTAAGACTTAATTGACTTAATTGTCAGTTAAGCAGGTTGTTTCAGAGCTGATTAGGTTCCACCGAATTATTAAAAAAATAATACTGAAGTAATCTGTCAAAAAGTATCCAGAACCTGTGGGAGAACAAATCCCAGAGATATTTTCTGTGGTATGTTGACAGTATGTTATAAAAGTAGTTGAAAAAGTGTGTGGTGTTCAAAAAAAAACCAAAAAAATCTTTAAAGATAGGAAAAATATTCAGAGACTAAGAATGATTATATGAGCTCTTGAAATGTGCCCATATGTTTAAAAAAAGTGACTTCTCTGTTAGGTATTTTAAGTATCACATTAGCATGTCACAAAACCGGAATACTTGACTAAAGCAGAAACTGTTGCAAGACTTCTGAAATTCTAAGGCAGACGATGTTTATACAACAAGCAGACTCCTGTTATTAATAACCAGATCTTTCCATTACTTGCACTAAAAGTATTCTGTATGCGCACAATATATTTTCATTCGTTTCAAGGAATCTGTTTTCCATTCAGATGCCATTAAATAACCAATAACTTTCACACTTTAAATAACCAAATCCTTCAAGATGTGCATTCAGACCACTTGCCTCTTGCTCACAACTCTGCTGAAGCCTGATTGCTTTTATTATCGGTACTATTTTTGTGCTGAGTTTTTAAAAATTGCTTTCATTCATTGAGAAGCTGTAATTTATCTTCTCATTGAACTGTTTTTCAGAAAGCTAAATAGCTAGGAATGTATTTTCAAATCAGGACATCTTGCCAAAATTTTTACCTAAACAGTAGCATTGCAGTCAATCGAGGTAAGAACTCTCAACCTGCATCACTCTTCAGCCAGTCATCAATGCCACAAAGAGAAAAATAGGAATCAATCACAACAGAGACATGAGCTCAGTACAACTTTACTGTTGTCTCACACAGATATAGCTGCAAACATACAAATGTAATTAATACAATGTCAGTATAAATTTAAGGATCAAAAATATATTTTCCTATTTGACTGTACAAGGAATGTATCTCAGGTACCTTCAACATGGCTGACGGCATAGAAATAGAATTGGAGGGAAAAAAAAGACATCTTTTCCCTGTGCAATGATATGCTAAAACATGCTTCTTTTTAAGTGATTTTGCTCCACGGTTCCCTTTCCTCCTGCTCTCCCATCTGACTGTGCATGCTTCCTTGCTGCTGCAGCTGCAGGGCTACAGCACTGGAAGCCAGCACTCACCTAACACCCCTGCTCTCAGCACTGCTCCCCTCGCAGCTGTTTTTTCGACTCTCAACCAAATACATTCTTCTGAAAAATGGGAGCAAACAAGTAAGTTGGTGCAGTGGCCAGGGGTAATCACACCAAAAAAGCAGCCTGGCCAACAGAGCAGATTTGAATGCTGCAGGAGGGAACAAGCCAATTCTCCTCAAGAATCCCATCTTTGATTCTGTTGTGTAGCACCTTGTGATGCAACCATGATGAAAGTGCATTAGTGTTTGAGTTCACAACAAAACATATGTCCAGACATATATACACATTATCAAGATTATAGGAATTTCTGCCATATTTCTAAACAAAGAACTATTTACCATCAAATTTGTTTTTAAATAAACACACGGCCTATGTACTTTAGTTATCAGGGTTAACATCTAATTGCTGAGGACAAAAGAAGAAATGAAAAACTCCCTTATTTACCTTATCTATTTACCAACAATTGGCTGAGGCACAACATTTGATCCAAAACAATATAGTATTTTATGCAGAATACCAATTTTAATGTTCTACTTGGACACTTAAGGCAAAGTAAAAGTATGTTGCTTTGAAGACTTTGACAGAGTTGTGGTAGGATTTGCTATTGTTTTTTGGGTGATGAAGGGTAGCTGAAGATGAAAAATCCACAGTATGGAATAGTTAGAAGGCAGAAATTTTCAGCAATCAATGTTTATCTTTGCTTGGGTGTGCAATTCCTTAACAGGAATATTGTTTTCCTTTACTCACAACCCCACTTTAAGAAATGAGTAAACAATGATGACTAAGAAGCTTTGGCTAGAAATCGCTGATTTTATTTCATTTTCTAAAATTCAGAAGAGATTAATATAATGACCTTAAACCATCATGTTATTTCTTTGGGTTATCTTCACTTTACCTTCCATCTAGCACTGGGCAAGGGGTCATCTTTGTCCTGCATACCCAGCTTCCAGAGCTCTCTACTGTGTCTGGGGGATTTGAGCAACAATGACATATCTGTACTAAAAAACCACTAACTGCACAGATAGAGAGAAAACACTTTCTTTGTTAACACATTAGAAATTTGAGAGGATTGAATTCCGTTCCCAACTGTATCAATGGCTCCCCACATAACACTTCAATCCCCACTTCCCACATGAAGCTTCTCCATTTAGACAAATTTCAATCTTATTCTTTGACTCTGAATCCTAGATTTTAGATCTGACACTGATGCATGACTCAGTCTGATTAGTTATCGCGTATGAAATTCAGGTCAAAATGAAGACGCTAAAGTATAGGCATCTGAACTCCTGCCAAAGGCAAAAAACTCAAGACCCAAAAATAAAAAGACTGACTCAGCTCATTCTGAAGTGCTCATCTACTGACTGGTCCCTCCCGGCTCTCCTAACACCACTGACTGCACCAGGACTGACCTCAACTAAGGACAATGGAGAACTCACTTTTTTAGCCATCACAGCCTTACACTGTGTCCTTTCCTCAGATTCCCTCAAAGCCAGGACCACACTGATGCTGTGACATGAAGCCACCCATCATATCAAGCCTGCAAACATATCACAACTTTGTGCCAACTGCATTCCCACAGAAAGCTTGAACAGCTTCTCCAAGGAAACTTACAACACACTAATCCTCGCTGACAGGACTCTGCCATGGAAATTCTGCCTCTGGTACCCTGGTACCGTAGAACACAGAAAAATCTCTTTTAACACAGCTGAATGAATGAAGATGCTACAACACATTAGATCTGGACTGAGTAGACACACAAGTCTTTTCTTAGCAGGTGCCAATTGTTATCAGACAAAGTAACCTGAAGGTTTGTCTTCCATCCGGAAGAGGAACAGAACTACCTTCTCCAGAAAAAAATGAACATAAGCACAGTTCAGATTCAATGCATTGCAAAATCTTCATTTACTGAATGACTCTTGCAGTCCTTTTCAAAAATTAATACAGATTTTCTTATATGTTCTGCAACAGCACATCAGAGATGGTATTTCCATGGAGCTCTAACACAGTATTAGTTGTCTAATCTGGAATATGAGCCTAAGTATGCACAACTGTTTAAGACATAAGTTTTACATGAAAGGTCTCTCAAATATACTCCTGCATTGCAATGAAAATTCAGTGTAAATCAGCAGAGTTTAATCCTTCCCATACTTGTTATCTTAAAAGTGCTAGAATTTCTGATGCAACACAACAAATTTATATTATTTGTATTGGATATTACTAGATACTGTGAAGTATTTTTGCATCACAATAAGAACAGTAACAGAGAACACTTTTTCACTAAACTATCATTGCATCAGGTATGACGATTTACATGAACATCCCACAGATTAGCCAGAAGAACTTGGCTGGTTTTGCAAAGGTTTGCCACACATCCCTGTGGTAACATACTTTAAACACAAGATTACATGGCATATAGCCATGAATCCAAAATCCTCAATGGTGCATTTAGTATGCACTGCACTAACCAGTAGAAAAAAATGCTGTCATATTAGTTTTGCACTGGCACAAATGCTGTGCCACACTACCACATCTCATTTACTGTTTGACACTCTTTATAAAGAGGTGGCTGCTTCCTTTTATAAAATAACTAAGAGCAATAGAACTAGGCACATATTTACAGAGTAACTTCGTGTGAAGCGCTGCCTCTAAAACCAAGCAAATTTTTTTGGGACGGTGTCTTTATTCCTTTAAAGAGCTCTTTGCTTTGTCAATATGCAGAACAAAAAGTCTGTCAGGAAACTCTGCATTTATTATCAGCTCATTTTCCTTACATGGCAGTACTGTAAATATTTTTCTTCATTATCATCCTGACAGTAAATAACTTTGAAGGTGTGATTTAATTAACAGGAATGCAAATATTTCACAACTTTTGCCTACCTTAAAGAAAATGAGTAATAGAGAAACCCGTACACCAGGAAACAAATGACCAGAGGTAGTGAACTAAGGTCTACCAGGCAGGGTTCAAGATCACTTAGACTGGATGACAGCTGATATATTTGCAGTACAGTTCATCCGCTTTCTTATCTAGTAAAGTGTTCTATAATAAATCATAATTTATTGCATGTTTTGCAACCTTGTCAAAGGGCACACCTAAGATTTTTGCTTCAGTAATAAATTCCACCCAACTGTGTACAGGAATTCACTTGACAATCTGCACATAGCTAAAATATTTTGGTATTTTCTCATGCTAGCACCAACAACTCATCTGGTTTGCACAACAGCACATTTACTTTCTACTAAATTCGATTATGTTTAAAAACTAACAGGAGATTTCAAAGTATTTCTCCAACGACAACCACCCACGAGCAAAAAGCCCTAAGGCTGCTGGCCAAGGTCTCCTATTCAAAATTCATAACTGTTTCTCATCCCTCTTTTGCCTGCCTTTTTCCCTTGTGGGAGTATTTATCCCTGAACAGATCAACCTCAGCAATATTTCTTGATGTACACAACTAAACTGCTTATGAGGCTGGTCACATGTTTCTGCATATTGTCTGTAAAAAGAACAGCAGAAACAAAATTTTAGAACAGCCCTAAGTCTTCCACATTACTATAAACAGCATCCAGTTGGAAAACTCCAAGCAAATATTTATGAAGATGAATGGTTACTGCCAGGTTGCTTCAGAGTCTTCTGAGAGATTTGGGTTTTTTTACTTATTAGCAATTAATCAAAAATAGGTAGAGAATAACCAAATCATTACAGCTTCAAGTTCAGCATTATAAGACTCACCATTTGTATGCAGGATCACATGTTAAGATTGCATCTAAGTATGCAGTAAGTGAAGGGCTTTCTAGGATAAGTGGTGGTGCCTTTTTCCTTTCTAAAGGCACTGTTCAGGGTGAACAGAAAGAGAATTATTTTCTCTCTCAGAAAGAGAATTATTTTATAATATAAGCAGAAAGCTTCCAAAATAATTGGTGCTTTGCTATTAAGTTCACTACCTTGACCTACTCTGAATAAACCAGGACAGACACTTGAAATAAGTCTGTTTATTTTCCTCATATGAAACTCTTCTAAACACAATGAATAAACTACTGCCTTTAAAATACTTCAAGTGCCGTATTTCTCTGCTATTCCACATTCTGTGTCTGTTCGCAGTCACATGAAAATGTAAAATCCCAAGAAAGAGAAATCAAGAGAATTGCTTACCACTGTGTTTATGCTACTGGCCAAAGAATCCATACCAACGATGGTTAAAAAAATATTTAAGAACATTAGATTCAAGTATCAACATTTTTCTATCAAGCATCTCTGATGCTACTGCTGCAAGCCTGACCTCAATTTGAAATGCTAAATATTCATTAGAGCAAAGATTTTTTCTTGATATTATTTATTCGTTTCTGTTTAATGCTGTTTCCTACTCATATTAGCAAAGCAACGGAAATTAACTTGGCTGCATTACAAATAAATATACCACTTCATTAAAAATCTGCATGTGTACTATTATACTTGGAGTAACCAATTAATATGTATGAACTGCTAGAACTGAAAAACACTTATCTCTCTAACCTTGTTTTCAGAGACAACTGCCTGAAAACCTCACCTTCAAAACTAAAAATTTCTGTATTCACTGTCTTTCAGGCTGAAAATCTCAAAATAAGATCATTTTTAGGTTTTTAACTTAATGACTTAAATGTTGAAGGAGTCTAACACCCATACTTTAAAAAACAGTCTTTTAAAAATCTTCATGACTCTCAAGGTCATAAGGTCATTCTGAGGATTTATATTCAGCTTTGTGTAATATTAGAAGCTGTGTGTCAGCAGTGAATTCATGTATCCTTATCACCTATAGATTTTTGGCAGATACAGGAAAACTTTTATTACAGATACTTGCGTCCTATTCTTTGACCACTTGCAACTCCTTTCAACTGTTTTCTGCCCTAAGTTTTTGACAGGTTTGAATCAAAGTGCATTCTGGTCTCCTTCTTCCTCCCTGTCTCTCAAACCCTTCCACAGGACCTTGAATTCCCTTCTGGTTTTCCAGTTCAGTACTCCCAAGGTACTACAACATTTGCTGGTAGGTGGGCAGAGCATCCCAGGCTTTGAATGGCTTTTGCTACACAACATGCTCTCCTGGTCAGCATGTGCAGATTGCAGCACACAACTATTAAAGCTGGGATTTCTCCCTCTTTCCCTCAGCAGATGAACTAACAGAATATTTGCCCTCTAAGTGACAATCCTCTCTGGAAACTGGAAAATTTAACCTTTCAAAAAAAAAAAAAAAAAAAAAAAATCTTGTGAAAACTGTAAAATCCAAATTTTTAGAGAAAAAAAGCATATATAATTTAAAAAAATACTGCATGGAAATAACAGAAGACTATACAAAGACAAAAGAAGCTTAAGGAATGGGGCAGAATTAATGAAGCCAGAAAACCTGCAGAAAAGGATAATGACCTATGCACTTTTTATTTGTGTGCTGTTCCTATCTTCTTCTCAGAAAGCATGCTTTTAAAATAACTTCTTGAAAACACACTTATGATTTCGATTTGTTCTTAGCCAGGTTTTGTAAAAATCAAAGAAGATTTTAAACCAAAAATGTAGAACTGAACTCTGTACTTTATTACTCTCATTCAACTCACTCCCATCACTGCCTCTTCTAAGAAAAAAAGGTCACAGAATTACTCACTGGTGAAGTGGATAGAAGATAACAGGGCCAGGACTGATATGAACTCTATTATATTACATTCATTCTATTTTCTGTGGCATCTAAGTAATTGAGGAACTAAATACTGATCAGACATGTAAATTATGCAGAGATGTCATCATCAAGTCACCAGATTTCTAAATCATCAGCCTCACTTCACTTGTGTAAAGGGTAGTGGTGTCTGTGGAATCCATGTGGGCAACATTCATAAACTGGCTTCTGCTGATTTATGTAACATAATGGATCTTATCCCAGTGATTTGCAAATGACATCTCTAAGGGGACCTGCAAGTTTCTTTTCCTTCACAAATACAATGACGAGAAAACAACTTACGTTCAACTTGATCAAACATTACTGAGAACAAGAAATCTCTTGGTGTCATGTAATATTCTCCTTCATATTCCAGTGATGCAAAATGCATGAAGCGGTGCTTTCGAAGAGACAGTCTTTCATCCACTTCTGCATGAATGACATCTTCCTTCTGAAAAAGAAAAAAAATCCACTGCATTTGTAGACCAAAGCTGTAATTAGAAAAAATCCTATACCCAATCTTGATCAACCTCAGTATTTTGTGGGTAGCCACAACAAAAAGCTACCGGCAATTAAAGCTTTCACGGCACAGTCTTAAAGAATGACATGCTTATATGACAGTCAAAGTATTTTTTGGCTTCACTGAGAGCATGCTTTACCAACACAGGTGAGCCAAATTAATGGCTGGATGTCACCAAAGGCTGCTCCCATCCCCCTGCTCCTGGCTATATGGTCCTGCACCTCCTTGTCTGCCAGCTCTGCTACTTGTTGGACTCTTGCCGAGCCAAATTCAGCTTGCTAACTCAACAAAAAACCTAAACCCACCAAACAGTAAATAGTATTTTGCCAGGTTAATGGCTGGCTCAGCAAAGGCTGAAATGTGCTGTGTATCCATGCAAATGACCCATTTCCTGAGGTTAATTATCAAATTGTGAAGCAACTACTAAGATGAGAGAATAACGATGTTCTAGTTTAAGTATGGGCCTGTCTTTCAGAGAAGTCAGAAAAACGGGAAAAACAATGAAAACTCCAACAAAAGAGCCAGAGATTATATCACCAAACCCAAAGATTCAACTAGTCAAGCAAACAAAAAATTTCCAACTTCACCCTCTTCTAGCAAATTTTGAGAGACTCAGGATCAATACAAGTTGACAACACTCTGAGGAGTAGCACCAGCACTTACTGGCAGCAAGAGAGGACACAGACAGTGAAACAGATATTTACACTTCAGGATTTCAGAGATGGTAAGTGACAACAGGAAAATGAGAAACTCTAGAATTCAGAAGACACACCATGTATTTGAACATTAATCACAGAACAGCAATTAGCATCATATATTATATTATACTTTATTATAATTCTAAATAGAAGGCTTCAACTTGCTATTTAAATCCCATGCCTTGTACCTCTGTTGCTAGCATTAAGGACTTGTTAAAATACTTCACTGAATGATAGACTACAAGTACCTGTTATAGTCAATTTTAGTTTCCCCTTGTAGCATGTTTGTTTGCCTCAAACCTCAGGTTTCAATGAAGGGTGGGAGGGAACCAACAACAAGAAAAAAATCAAAATACTCATAATATAGATTTAAAGCAGTCATATTCTGATATGCAAGGAAAATGTGGACAACCTCTTAAGTATCTGAAGCCAAGACTTGCTTTGGTTTAGACAGAACTGCTTTAAGCTTCTAACAGGATAGAGCTCTATCATGGCCTACAACACTAGTGCACTGCTGCTGTTCAGACCTGTATGTTCTGGAAAATACTGCTTAAAAATAAACCAAATGTAGCAAGAAATGTAGCTTTACACTTTTAAAAACTTTAGGGGACAAGTGACTCTGTAATTGCTTAGTTAACAAGACTCAGCAAACGCTGCAAATCTCAAATGAATAGTTCACGGTTGCTGGGTATTAACATGCTGCACTCTTATTAAAATCATCTCCTTCTCATAGTAACATAAGCAAGTTTTGCCCAACGGCAAATTTTTTTAAAAAGTAGAAAATGGTTTCACAGTTGTCCTTTAACCAAAATTATGTCATGAAAAGCAATCTTTCTGCACAAATACAAAAGTTTAGACAAGAAGTAAAAAGCAAATTCTCCAGCATTTTCAAACCAAGTGGATTTTCAAGTTTCTTAAGTCTAGCACTATTTATCTGAATTCTGTCTAAAGCTAAGTTTGTTACTGATAACAGAGCACTGAATTTCAGCAATCCATGATTTTCACTGAAATACATAGGTAGCAGTTTTGGTCACCACAATATAAGAAAGATATTAAGCTGTTAAGAGAGTGTCCAAAGGAGGGCAACAAAGACGGTGAAGGGCCTTGAGGAAAAGTCCTATGTGGAGCAGCTGAGGTCACTTGGTTCCGTTCAGCCTGGAGAAGAGGAAACTAAGGAGAAACCTCATTGCAGTCTGCAGCTTCCTCATGAGGAGAAGCAGAGGGGCAGACACTGATCTCTGTGGTGACCAGTGACAGGACCTGAGGGAATGGCCTGAAGTTGTGTCAGGGAAGGTTTAGCTTGGATATCAGGAAAAGGTTTTTCACCCAGGGAGTGGCTGGACACTGGAACAGGCTCCCCAGGGAAGTGGTCACAGCATCATCCTGACAGAGCTCAAGGAGCATTTGGACAACAGTCTCAGGCACGTGGTGTGACTCTTGGGGTGTCCTGTGAAGGGCCAGGAGTTGGACTTGATGATCCCGATGGGCCCCTTCAAACTCAGCATATTCGGTGACTCTGTGATGTTCACATACTAACTCTGAAGAGTGCCTTGTATTTGGGAAGGAACCTATTCCCATTAGAATTACAATAACATGGGATTACAGACTCATCAAACCCCCTTCTTTTTGTGAAACTGGCAACCCTGATTTGCAAAACAGCCTTGGCTAACTTCTTATGAATGCCAGCTTCAAAACTAGCACAAATGAGGATGGAACAGGGTGAAATACATCAGCTGTGACATCTCCTACTTTTTTTCTAAAGCTTTTGCAAAATTCCTGACATCCTGACACTGTTAAAGAAACTTGTCATCTGTAAAGAGCACCCTTCAGGACATGAGCATGAACTCAGCTAGAGCAGCTACCACCTTGTTTAAAACCTGTATCCCTCCCTCTCCTCCACTATTATTTTCTTCACCAATACATATCTCTCCAAATTTTCAATAAGCAGGGATGCCAGACCCATCAAAGACAGCTGGTAAGGGATGAAAATACATGGGAAGAAGTAGAAAGCTCTTGTTTTTTGAAAAAATCAAATTATAAGCATAACTGCCATTTGTTCTTAGAAGAGATAAATGTTTGAATAACTATTCTAATCACTGTTCCAAGTGCCTAACCAAAGATTAAATAAAAATTAGGTTTTGAAGAAAAGGCTGATTCAATCACTTAAAATTAAGATTGATCTTCTTTTGAAGTACCAATCTAAAAAGTGCAGAGGGGAGCAAGCTCTCTCTCCACAATTCAGTATCCTTCCCACTTCAATTAAATCCTGACTAATTTCCAAATAGTTTTTCCTGAGTCATCCAATGAGTCCTTCAGATAAAATAGATTTGACATTCCTGACACTTTTAAAAACACTGTGAAAGCTCATTTTGCTCATAAAAATGCATGTATTGGGCAAAAAGACGAGCTTTCCTCTTTAATTGTATTCCACAAAATGAGTTTCAAGTGAAGACAGGTATACTGTAAGAAAGAATTATGTATTTAAGGCTGAACCTCAGATATTAAGCTATCTGTAATCTAATACCTCAGCAGTTTCCAACAGTGCAAACTCAAAGCAAGATGGATACAAAAATCCAAAATTCAGAGGCACAATGGGTAAGAAGAATCTATTCCTATTACCAAAAGATTCTTGTAAGCATAATTTAAAATAACTCTGGGATTGACTTGGGCTTATTTCTGCCTTTAACAGTGCCATAAAGGAGAAATCAAACCACAAAGAGCTATGTGGCATTAATGGTAAGGCTTGGGCTGAAATTCCACTCTCAGCTTGTTCTCCTGTGTGTGGGTCCAGCCGGGGCTTCAAACGCTGGGTGTTCCCACGTACTCCACAGCACTCCCACAGCCAAGACAACTGAGAATGAAATTTCATCTTTAACTTGGAATTTAGTTGCCTTTGTGATTTTATGTCGAGCCTCTAGTGCCAATTTCAGAATGTGTATGGTAAAGCTACGACAGCTGATGGTAAATTAGAATTGAATGACTTGAAAAGGGCTCCAGGAGGATGCTCTGCAGTGGACATGGCAATGGATCAGGAGCTGATCAGCTACTGGTGTCTACAAGCATTACCGAAGACTGTGGTTTCCTCTTCCTGCCTTCCTGCACTGAGAAATGCCTAAGGGCAACAACATTACTTCATAAAATTAATTTTCAGGTTGATATAATTCATCTGTTTATCATTCAGTCTCTTAAATTTAAGATGCTATTAAAGAATTCACGGTGTTCAATCTTTGGCTTTGGGTTATTTTTTTTTTGGCATGGAAAATAGCAAGCTTAAGTGAAAGAAACCCCTTATGTTTACTGTAGCTTTGAACTTTTTTTTAAAAAAGAAAACATTAAATAAAATGAAGGGTTACATAAATAAAACCTTGATAACCCTTACCTGTGTTTTGAATAACACTGCTGATCACTGTGATGTAATTTTTGATAACACTAATTCTGTATCCATTAAAAATCTAAGTAATTCTGTACAAACTCAAATATATGCTGCCGATTATTAGAGAGAGATTACTTAAAAAATATCATATATATTTATCTCTCCTTTCAATTTAAAATTATGTCTTCCCCTTTCATTCATTTTACTTTTTCTCCCTTTGCACAGAATTTGGTGTTTTAATATGCCTGTGCCTTTCAGGTTTTCTATCTCAATCTTTTCTGCTTATAAAATAGAATACACTTTCCAGTTAATTTTTTCCAACATATTTTTTCTTTCTTTACTTTACTCCTTTCCATACAATTGACTTATTTTGTCTCTTTGTATCCTTTCATTGCCTTTCTTTCTTCCATTATCTATACACCTGCTTTCCTTTTTCCTTGGGAAGAAAATAAAATTAAGCTACTTTAAACCTTTTTTTTTTCCTCATCTGAAAAGAGGATCAATATTTTTTTTTCTTTTTCCTAATCTTAAACAATTAACTTGAAGAATAAACACTCATTTTACCTGCTACAAGAATAACTAAACCAATGTGTGGGATGTAATTAAAATCCAGTTGGTGCCAGCCGGATCTCTGGGAGCCTTAGGTTTGGATCCATTAATTCACACTAGATCTACAGAAGGATTTAGCAGCTCTGTATCGAATTTCTGTATGACCGATGAAAACTTTGCAGTTAACTAGTGTCATTATTGCATCTCAATTTCAACCCAATCCATTTTGAAATGATCAAAATAACAGAAAATGTAACTCAACCTCCAACCCTGCTGCACATGTTAACATACCCAGCACGCATGCTGAATGCACAGAGGAATAATGCTTAGAGCTGAACGTTTCAAAGTTTCATATGATGCAATAATTGACAGATGAAAAAGAATTTTGACAAGAAATCCATTTGACAGAAATATGTGACTTACCGAAAGCTCAAGATCATAATATTTAAGAAAGCTTGTGTAAGTATGTGAAAAAGTAGTTGGTACTTTCGCAATGGTGTGAGCCATGTCTTGATCAAATGCACCAGTTGCGAAACCCAACACCAAGTTAAAGAAGATCAGAACCAAAATGTTCTGATGATGTGAATTGATCTGTATTACTTCTTTCAACATTGTATTTTCTGAGCTTGCAAATCAAACTGCTAGCCTGGACATAAAGTAAGCCAGGGGAAAAAAAAAAGCACAGAACTCACACACACAGAGAACGTATTTCTCTGGAAATCAATTCTATGTATTTGAGTGACCATTTAGCAGTGTGAAACGAAACAAACAACTACATTACTAAAAGCTTAAACAGTCTTGAAATCCCTAAATAGGAAAAAGACAAGAGATTAAAAATACCTCCTCAGGAGCTACTTCCGAGACAGAGAACAGACTGCTAAAATAAGGACAAGAGAAGAATGAGAATGCAAAAGTCTTGTGTCTGGCTGCTCTTAATGGCTGAATATAAACACTCGAAAATTAGATGAAGCCCTTTCTATGCACTAACAGGTGCCACTCCCCTCCTTTCTTTCACATAGCTGCTCAGTCAGTTCTGCTGTGCTGGTACTAATTAGTGATGGTTATGTTTGAAGCAGCAGCTGAGCAGTTTATTTGCATCTAAACCTCTGACATTTTCGGTTTTAATTTTTCTCTCCCTCCCTCTGCATTTCACTGAGTTCAGACTAAATTGTGCACACAGAGCAGATCTTCTACTGTTACAAGCACCCATACCAAATGGAGAATTAACTCAAACATGAGGATAATACAGAAAACAGTCTCAGTTTATAACGGTTTTTAATTTCAGCATTTAATTCTAGAACTTCTGCCTTAGCAGAACTCATTTTTAAACATAAGCTTAAAACAAAGCAGGAAACTAACAGAATATAAGAAAGGCAGATAAGGTACCCAAGCTCTAACAAGCCAGGGAATCAGTTAATTTAACAAACCATACATTTTCACCTCTACTTGCAAGTTATCACACCAGCCTACTTACACATTCCCCTACTGAGGCTGACACACCACTCAAACACACTGGTGCAGAAGTACTAAATACATACAGAGTGGCAGGGGTCCACATCGATGCCTCAAAGACAACACACCCAGGAAACGTGTCCATACAGCTTTTTGGGAGAGCTCATTACATTGTACTTGACAGTCAGTAGACTTGGGTGAAAAATGTGTTATATCTACCTCTCACCAATCTTTCTCAGTCAACCAATTCACATTAAAGTGCAGTTAAAATACAAATACATTTATCTTTAAAAGTAAGAGGAGCTAGATATTTTTGAAAGATACTATGTATAAATGTGTGAACAATACATGGTGCTTAACTATTTGCCTCTAATATCATAGAATCATAGAATGGATTGGGTCGGAAGGGACCTTATAATCCCCTGCCATGGGGAGGGACACCTCCCACTAGACCAGGTTGCTTTAAGTCTCATCCAGGCTAGCCATGAACATTTCCAGGGAAGGAGCATCCACAACTTCTCTGGACAATCTGTGCCGCTGCCTCAGCACCCTCACAGTAAAGAATTTCTTCCTAATATCTAATCTAAACCTGCCCTCTTTCATCTTAGAACCATCACCCCTTGTCACATGCCCTTGTAAAAAGTACCCTTCCAGCTTTTGTGTAACCCCCCTTAAGGTAATGGAAGGCTGCTTTGTAGGAGAGGTGCTCCAGCCCTTCAATCATCTTTGTACCCCTCCACTGGAGTCATTCCAGCAGCTACATGTCCTTCTTACCTTGGAGGCCCCAGAGCTGGATGCAATTCTCCACATGGGGTCTCACATGAGAGCAGAGGGGCAGGAATCACTTCCCTTGACCTGCTGATGAAGCTTGTTTTGAAATGCCATAATATCTTTATCTCCTCCTTCTCAATTCAAATGATGTATGGAGTGTCTCTCCGCACACCTTCTGAGGAGGAGCTGGGAAAGCCTCTAAGCCATCTGATTTTGTTTACCCTGAGCTTGCAGATCTTTAGGATTTTTAAGTTGATAGGACTTTACCTCTTAAGTGTGCTTGTGCTGTAGAAGGAAACCATATGCCCTTTCAAATAACTGCTTGTTTTGATTGGGTAACTCAGATAGTAGCTCTACTTTATCTGTTCTGAACTATATCAAGAGATAATCCATTTATTACATGAGATTCAGTTTTAACTGCACACCCTTCAAAATGGGTATGAGTATACACGCCAGAGTTTGAAAAGTGCAACTTCAAACTGTGGGAAGTTTTGCAGCCCAACTCATGCCAGCTGTGTGGTGCCATACATTTACCTGATGATTTATAGCTTTAGAAGGTTTTTACTGTCATAGCGCTTGGTCCTGCAACAACTGTATAGACAGGAAAAAAAGTTAGCTGCTTTAATAGTAGGCGGCTGAAAGCTAGACAACTTTTGTTCTGAACAAGACAAATTCTGGACTCAGTCCTCAAATGGAAGAATTTAAAGGAGAAAATATTTAATGCTGGACATAGTGAACTAAGCAGAAGAATCTAAGGGAATGCATGTTTAAAACCAAGACTGGGAGATGATGACAAAAAGGGGAGGCAATTTTCCAATATGTAAACTAAGCAGTACAGATTCAAAAGAAATTTAAAGAGATGAAACTCTGAGGATAAGAGAGCTAGATTTGATGCAGTAGACAGTTAAGTTACATAGTAAAAAGCAAAGCGGTTACATCTTCAAGATTCTTTTTTATTGTAATTAAACAAATGTATTGCGTTAGCATTTAATGGTTGTGCGTATTTAAATATAACCATGTTCATGTATGAATAAAAGGGACTAGATACAAGATGGCTACTCTAATCTGTGTAAAGGCTTAGCAAGAAGTGGTAAATACAATGGGATGGGAATTAAGATGGGAAGGAGTTTAGTGATCATTGGAGGAGAAAAGTAAAAAAGAAAAAAAAAAAAGAACACCAGAAACATACCAGAATTTGTTTCACAAGCTTTCAAAAACAACTTCAAAGTGCCTCTGTCAATGGTTACATACAGTTTCAAGAGTTCTGGATACCCTACGTTTGCAACAATGTGCCAAACGTATTCCCACAAAGCCACTCCTCCAGCATGATACTTTATACACAATGTACGGGCTTCAAGGGAAACACTGAGAAAGAAACTGCCTCTCTGTCATCAGAGAACACTGTCACTTGTGTGTTTTCGAAACACATTTCAGAATATCCATCTTGTTTAAGCACTATTCTTAACATGTTTGCACATCCAAAATGTTTTAAACAGTGGCTGATGGCATGGTGCCTCCAAAAAGAGTAGAAGAGCCTTGGATTGCTGTATCACTCCCTGAAACACGCTGTGTGCCAAATATAATTACGCAAATCCTGTTAATTTCTAACCTAGGTACTTTGTACTTGCTCTGCCAGGGAATTTTCATCATGACACTGAGACAGCATTACAAGAAATACACTTGGTGCTGCAGTTGCCAGCCAAGCTACCACAGCACTGAACAAAACCAACCACACAGCAGCAGAACCTACGAACTTACAAATACTCCTCTACCAAAGACAAGCTCCCCCCAAGTGGAAATACCCTGTGACTTCATCTTCCTGGACTATGAGCTATGTTTCTGTACAGAAGAGTAAACAGAACTCAAACCGAAGCAAACAGGACACGTACATAAGACCTAAAAATGCTTATATGACACCATGAAAGAACAACAACAAAAAAAGTTAGAATCTTAAATATCCAATTATCATATAGGCTAGCTGTCATCAGTTTCTGTAAATGAGTGCTTCTATTAAGTCAGACTGCAAAGACTTTAAAAAAACTGTGTAGCCATTATGAATTTATCCAAATTTCAGTGTTTCCCTTTTGGAAGGCTTTGACATAAAGAAAATGCAGTTTAGAAATGCAATGATTCTTGGAAGAAAGTTCTGCTGGCCACTGCTCAACTGAGACAGGAGCCCTTAATTTATTCTTCATGCAAAGCAAGATCTACAGGGTTGTACTTTAAGGCTCTTGTTTTAATCCACACATGTATTTAATAGTGTTACAAGTCACTGTACATTATACCAGTGAACATACCAGTTGCATACGTTATTAGGATGGCTTCTCACAGCAAAACCACATAAAAACCAGTAAATACTGGTAAAGGAATTAGGAGTTTTACAGTTTGTGGTTTGTTGGGTTTTTTTCCAAAATAAAAAACAAGCAAAAACCACCCAATCCCCCAACAAAATAGAAAAGGCCATTGCAACTACACAAGCATTTGTTATAAATATTCTGAAATAAAAATTAAAAAAAAATAAAAATCACTGTTTAAAATAAGGAAAAGCCCAAATAGTAGGCAATACTCAAAACATACTATTCCCGTAAGAAAAAATATCTAAGAATCCTAGATGTGGCAGATTGCTGGAAAGTCAGGAAAACTGTGTTCAGAAAGTGTCAGAATTCCCTTCTGTGGTAATGTGAACATTACAGAGCCAATCTCATTACACTCTTTCCCCAGAAGCCTGAAAACTTCCTTGAAAACTTGGAAGAAAAGTTTTCTAAGCTTTTCTCCAGCCCTCTTATAACAAATTTTTCAAGATAAATACACACACAAATTAAAAAAAAAAAACAAAGATATATATGCTCCAGGTGCTTTTGCATAAACAACCAAATTCAAAACAAAAGGAAGCCCTATCTGAATGTCACAATATACTTTTTGGTCTACAAGAATTCTGTCAGATTTTAACTCCCATTATTCGCTATGTTATACCAAGATATTTTCTCAGCTCTCAGAGAGTCTGGTACTTAAAAAGGTGCTGTAAGTGAAGGGGAGTTAACTGATTAGGTTGCCATAGAAAAGACTACCATCACCAACCCTCCTAAAGCATTCAACAGCATCTGGGAAGTGTGAAATTTTTCACTTTATTTCAGTGAACTAACACTATTAGATAAAACTTCCAGAGTAGCAAATTAATCAGAGAATAACACCTTGTAAAGAAAAGAAAATAGAATATCTTTAAAGCTTTTCTGTCTTTTTTAAACTTTCCCCCCCCCTTTACTTATTACACATTTAGTCACACAGATGAAAAATGGCTAACAAGCTAAGTTCTTTAGAAGAGTGGTCAGAGCTATGCTCAGAGGATTTAGCAGGTCCCAGGAGGTACTGAAACAAATATCCATATGTCCTGTAAGATTAATACAATAACAACAAAGTCATTGCAACCACAAGAAATGTTTATACTGTAATTAAGTTGTAAAATTATATTTATTTCTCCATAAAGCTGCTGACTTCCCTTCTAAACAAATGATTTGTTTTCTGTAGGAGTCATTGATCTTGTGACAATGTCACGTGTAAAACTCGAATGTCTTAAAACACACTATATTTTCCAATGGCCAGGCATATTTTTCATAGACTTGCTTATTTTTTTAAACTTTCTACCTAGGCAGAATTTTTCTTCTACAGCATTTCCATTTGACAGAGAGATTACATATGGAAAGACCGGATGAAGACAGACAGCTAAAACAGATCTGCTCTGCCACTTGTTCAGAAAAACAGAAACCACAGTGAAAGTTTTATCTAAATTCTGTATTCCCATTTACTAATTAAATATTTTCACCAACATTATTTTCTAAAAAATTCACAATAAGTTCAAAATATTTGAAAAAATAATTCAGAAATCTAGAATTCCCCCATTCAAAAGAACATACTTACTTTGAACTAAGCACACATTATTTAAGAAAAGATTTGTGTAATATTTCAAGTTTTCAATAGGTCACAAAATAAATCACACACAAAACTGACAAGGATAATCTTAAAAGTTCCAGCACATTGCTGTGTAGATCAGAATGCTTAAAATCAGTTTTTGACAGCCCCTAATAGAAAATCCACAGAAAACTGAACAGATGAAATGTAGTTAAGGGCACCAGCAGAAGGTAACAGAAGTCTGAATTCATTAAATTAATTAAATTTACACATACACTGTATTTGCAAAGAGGTCTCAGTATCTTTAAACTGGACATCAAGGAGATGATTGTTCAGAATATTAGATTTACATCAGAGAAATTCAGAAGATCACTTTTCCATTCAGAATTTTCAAGAGTTATCCTAAAAGCCGAATTCAGTACGAAACTCTGTGAATAGAGTAACACTGACAAATATTTATTTTAATTGGAGCTATTAGAGAGTGTAAAACCAGCGTATTCCTGATTACAGCAGAGTTGTAATGATCCTTCATTTTTTACCAGTGTTTATAAAATCCATTCTCTCATTTTGTACTTTTCTTCTATAATCAAAGTTCGAGTATGTTTTCTCAATCCTCCCTTCAAAGCCCATCACTGCTGCACCTTCAGAGAGACTGCAAGGTCACAACTAGAACTAAAATTTTCTTCTCAGCAGCATCTGCATCTAGGAAAACCCCATACCTAGCAGGTCATCCACTTCTCTGTGCTACATTCCCCTGTACTAGAGATAAAGTTGTTTTCAGCCATCCTGGCTGCACCTTAAACAGCTTTTGCAGAGGTTGTAGTACCATTTAAGCAGATCATCAAGCATGTGCTGATTTTCTTTTTCAAGACCTCAGTAGTTATCAGGGTTGCTTCATTTATCAAATCTGCCATATTCTTGGAAGCAGACTGTGCTATTAGCACAAACCTTATATTTCTTCAGGAGGTCCAAAACTCTATCTGATGCAATTCTCTCTTCTCCTCTTCAAAGTTTTTAAGATTATCTCAGACTTCTCTAGGGAAAAAGTTTGACTATGGCATTTAATTCAAGAAGGATGAAATTATGTAGAACCCAGACTGAGTCAAATTAATGCTATCTTTGTCCAAACTCTTTTCTCTCAATAAAAAATGATTTCTTGGACATCCTAAGACCTCAGGTTTGTGTACCTTTTTTCAAGACAGACTGCCTATCTGTAAATGTTTGCAGTACTAACTAAAAGTAATGCACATTAGTTTTCTCCTGCTCTGCTGGAGAAGATTCACTAGCCACCAGGATAATTTAAGGTTTGAAAGTACAAATGGATGACTTGATTTCTAGCTGGTACTAATCATCAACCACAAACCGCAGGTTCATTATAGGGGTAGCACTGAAGGCAGTGGAGAGAGGGGTAGAAAAATGTTACAGGGTTGTTCTCACTGTGCTTAGGAAAAACCTTGTTCATTTCGAAACACAATGAAAGAGAAATGTACACTTCTTAGGTCTCCACTGCATCTTGGGCATGGGCTCTGTCAAGCTCAAACTCTCCTTGCCATCATGTGCATTCAGGCACGCAGCCTTTGGGGAACCCCTGCAGTGAAAAACAGGGCCCCAGGGCACCCCTTACTGCAAAGAGACATATTCATTTAAGGAAAATACGCTGATACCCTGCTTCTAACTGCAGAAAAAGTGGCTTAGTACCCCTTTGCCCAAGGCTCCATAGCCTTGACTTGGCAGTCAATTTTGTGACCTGTTAGCAGATACACAGATTTTAAAAGCACTTCTATTCAGAAAAACAAATAAATGCACACATACACTGTAATACTTAAGCTCATGTTCAGAGCTGAACTCATGCATGTGTCTAGTCCTGTCTTGAAAGTATTTAGAAAACATTTAAGGTTGAATTAAGTCATAGATGATCTTAGAAGAAAGGAGGAATGACTGCTGGGTCAGACCAAAGGTCCACCTCATCCAACATGCTTCCTCTTTCCTTATGGTCTGTGGCTGCAAGGTTGGAGCATCTCAATGAGCTGGACATTGTACTTAAAATCCAACTGCAGTGTGTATGCATAGATTCAAGCATTGGTCAGAAGCAAATGCTTAGGAAAGAATAAAAATATTCTCTCAGTATTAATTTATTTTGAGCTCAGGGACATCCTGAGCTGGATGTGGTTTCTACGTATTTAACAACCCTTGGCTATGTAAGTGCCCTTGGCACTTACCCAACATCTCCTTGAGTCCATGCAAACTTCTAGTGCTTTAATGACTTTTGGCATGGAGTTTCACACATCTATTGCCTATTCTGAAGAATTGCACAGTGGATAATAGACCCTGGGAATGTTAAGGTCACATCAAATTGTATGCTAGTTTTGTAACTGAGGCAAACTTAAATATAATTGATTATTTCTCTCTCTAGTATAGATGTTTAATACACTTCAGTCTCACAGTAGAAGTGAAAAAAATATCCTAAGTATAGTTTCCATATCAGTTCATAAACTGCATTAAATAACAAGATGATATCACCACAATCTTTTTCATTAATGACTTATCCAGGGATATAAAACTTTACTTCTAGGAGAAAATGTTATTTCTTTATTCCCCTAACCAGCCCTTTAAAAATTCTTTTACAGGCCACCTCTTAAGTCCTTTCTTATCCATTTTAATAAACATTACTTAATAGCTCTGCACACTGCCAAAATCCATTATCTTAAGCTGTAAATTGATAGCTGGAAAAATATGCTTTAACTTCAGGCTGAATATAAGCATTGTGCTTGCTGTATATTTTGTTTTCTGCAAAACTGCAGCTGCACATTTCAAATTAAACTACACATAGTTTTACTCAAAACTGATCTAGTTTCTCACACTTCATTGGTCTCATCAATCCAGCTAGAATAGTTTTATTACTGCCAAACTGTTTCTAAGGTAACATCTGAAGCTCTTCAGACCTATGTCTAATGATTATGCATGTCACTCTTTCAGTCTTGGAAACAATCTGAAATGATGTTATCAAAAGTGGGTCAAAAGCAATATGGTTGAAAATCAGATTTTATTTTATTTAATTATTAAAGATTAACATTTTAAAATACATCTTTGGGACAGATTTTTTCCCAGAATTCAAGCACTAATTGGGAGGGGTGTTAATAACAGAATACATTTCTGGTATCTAAACTGCAGAGATTCCACTGACTCCAGAGTGACTTAAAGATCAGGTTCTTCTGTGGGTATCTAAAGACATGTAAATTTAGATGAGTAAAGTAGCATGAGCCTCCCACACAATGCCACTTTATGGCAAACTTCTGCAAAGTTTTGACTACACTGCAGAGCATCAGAATACACTCCCCAGGGCAGCTCTATCCAAAGCAGCAGTTCTAATTCAGCACTGAGCCTGCAACACCATGAACAGAATAGCTCCCAGAAGGACTCAAGTCTTCATGGAGGCCACGGATGTTTTTAACTGCAGTTAGAGCAGTGTCAAACAGCATGGTATGGCCTTCTGGACAGACATTCCTCAGGACTGAGCAGGAAAGAAGCAGAGCTTGCTGTCTCTCAGCCATCAAGCTTGCTGAAAGCAAGGACCCATTGGCAAGGATTCAGAAGGCAAAGGAGATGTACATACAAGTATCTCTGTTTTGCCTTTCCTAGATGGTTGAATTTTCTCTGTTTAAATTTCCAACTTTTATTGAGATAAACTCAATTTGCTCTTTTTGTGGAGCCTCCTACAGGATATGGTGGAGACCATGCTTGCCTTGCTGTCCCATCACTACATACCATTAGAGATACTGAATAATTAAAAAAGGAATCACTGGCTTGACTTTACTTCTGGGAAGTCAGTTTTTAATGACCTGCTTAAAAGTGATTCTACCTATATTTAGAAATCCGTGCTTTAAAAGCTTCTAGTTTAAAAAATGAGAGGAAAAAATGTAACAGGAATTTGATTCATATTAACTTTATTCTCAATTCTAGAATCAAACATTTGTATATATAAAGCCACAGTAAATATGATCTGGTTGCCGAGACTATGTTAACATGCAGTACCAAGTTTTTCCCATTGACAAACTAATTTACTGACAGTTCCAGTTCAGCTGACTAAAAGCAGATTTCTCACAGGCACGGGAACAAGTCTGGAAAGCAAATCACTCAGCCTATGGGAAAATCATAATGAGTAAAAGTGACACCTTGCTTACAATACAGGTGACAATGTCACAAAGAACCTTCCTCATGACATAAACTGAAGACAGTCTGTGGCAGCATTAAGTACAGAACAGCAACATGTTTGGGTTATCTTTGAGGACTGCACTGGCAGTTTAGAAGTCATCACACAAATGCCCTAACATTTTCATTAGTGACATTGATGACAGAAACGAAAGTAAATTGAAAGTAACAGGTATGTCTAGAAGCCATGATCTCTAAGAAAAAATTGAAGAGAGACCTTTATACTGCAGATATCATGGCTGCTATTTAATTTTGAAGCCCTTCAAGTTCTGCCTCTGCATGCTGTCAGGAGCCACCTAAATCTCCCTTGCCATAGGCAAACCAGTGTCTGTCCCATGTCACTCCGCCCCAGCTGAGATGAGTGAAGAGGCACTGTGACACCCCAGCAATCAGAGCAGCACCTGAGCAAATTTTTGCTGACACACAGACCCTCCAAAGGTCTCTTTTGACATGCACACCCACAGGGCTGCTGATTATTCTGGTGGTCTGGAAGTCACTGGGAGATGACAAAAAAGGGTCAGCTGCCCTTCACACAAAAACGATACTATCAAATGCTCAGCAACTGGCTTTAATGACAGGCAACTTTCCAACTTGCACTGAATTGCCATTCAGAGTTAACAGCAGAAGCAGAACTGCCATTCAGACTGGTTTCATTTTGCTGTCTACAAAGCTTCCAGGCTTCATAACTCCCCTTCGGAGCTCCTCCACTCCCTTGGTAAAGTATATGTAATGTATATGGAATTTGGGTGCCTGCCTCGGAGGTTGTTGCAGTCTGTTGCAGTCTCATGAGTATCTACCTAAAAAGGTAGAATCATAACTGGGCTCTGTTGCATACCTCCAGAAGTCCTGAGAAATAAATGGCCCCAGCACATTAAATACAAAGACTACAGGAGATCTGTCCTCATTGTCACAACTATGGGACAACGGAGAAGAAGCAGTTGGGACCGAGTAACTCCTAAATTTTCAAAGCAGGGTATCAAAATGGAAACGATTTCCTGGAGAAGTTAGCAATTTACACCAAGTTTGATAAACTGCTTTCTCAAACTTCAGTCCAGTAACCCACTGCATTTGGTTTAGATCCAAAGATGCAGACAGCTAATTTTCTCCATAAAACTGAAGTCCATGGAGTTATCTCTCATTTATTCACATGCTTTCTTACTGCTCCTGCAGCAGCTAGCTAGACATTAATAACTAAGCATCCCACCCAGCCAAGTGCTGAATCCTGAAAAAAGGGAGTTTTATTACTCAAAATAGTTTAATTGCTTTAGCATATTTTTCATCTTAACTATAATTTTGTCACTTACACAAACTCTAAATGCCATATTCTTTAATATGCTTCGCCTTTCTCTCTCCTTTTTTTTTAATGGAAGAATCAGGATTGACAAAATTGCAAATGCTCAAAAAACATTTCCAAACCTGTGGCAAACCCTGTACATGCATCATTATCCTGACATGGAACTGCAGAAGCACTAGACAGGCAGCCTTATATTCTAGTCGCAGGTCTCTGAAATACAGAAAAGTGCTGGCAGAATGAACATGTTATTCCTAATACACAACATGAAGAATCTGGGTGCTCCCCAATGTACTAAAACTAGTCCTAGCAGACAAAAAAAGCGTAACTCATAGAAAAAACTGTGCCCTCCTCACTACAAGCTGTAGTAAGTCCAAAAACTATGAAAACTTCATTCAAGTCGCAAACCTTTAAGAGGGGTGGGAAAGGAAACAGCTTAATCTGCCTGCCTTCAAATTTAAAAACCTCAATCACAAATTTATCTCATTTGTCATTCCCTTTAATTCTTTTTATGAAGTCTATAGAATTTATGCATATTTTGTATTCCAACAGACTTTCTGAAATAATAATTTATTCCAGATCCTTATCACTTTTTTATATGCAGTTTTCAGTTCATCATTTCTATTTCCTCATTTTTAAGATTACTCGCAGTTTCTAATCTTGGATGGAGAATAGGATATATCTGTTTTACTAGATCATCTTCCCTAATCTTTACACATAAGATATTTATCTCTGTTACTGCTTTTTCACTCTTTCCCAGACATTATATTTCTTGTGTGGCACGTTGACCAATACTCTGTACAGTATTCCAGATGGAGCCTAACACTCCTGTAACCGTATCGCCTCTTTTTTTGTATTTTATCCTTCTGATACAACCTAGTCACTTACTTTCTTGCAGCTGTGCATAAGCCCCATGGTTTCAATGATTTTTCCACAATAACCTTCAAATCCTTTTCCTAGTCAGCGTGCTGAATGATTGTTCCATTGCAGCACACACAGTGTTTCCTTTGGTTTCTTGCTCCCAGACTAATTATTTTACATTTTTCCACAGTGAACCATGTTTGCCAGCTGCTGGCCGAGTCACCTAAACAGTTCTAAATCCTTTTATATCTGATTGTATCGTTCCTAATTCACTGCTCTGAATTTTACTACAAAAAGGGTGGTGGGGAGGATAAATCTCTGCACACAAATATACATTAGTTATATGGGGGCCATATGCATGTGATCAGTATAATTAATCATATGGTTTCGCAATCTATCAGGCAGCTTTGCCCACCTCACTTGCATTTTTCCAATAATTCATCTCTGCTGGGACTACTTCGATCACTCCACACTTCTGAGCAGCTTCATACAGCTGCCATAAAAAAAAACCTGCCACAAAACCCCCTTTTACTTTCTCAAATGTAATCCTGCCACTTCAAATCACACTTACCTGAAGTACAATATTCAGCCTTGAATAGCCAGCAATATTCTGTCTAGGATATGGGACAGGTTGATGGCTTCTTTCTGGGAACCCTTGAAGATGGAGGTGGGAACTAGGTTCACCAAACATTCACAAACTCTACCTACCTAAGCATGCAGCCAACAGCTGTTTCCAGACTCTATTAGCAAGAAAACTATCAGAACTTCAAATAATAGCACAGTGTTTTGTAAGACAATTTTTAGTAGTATTTCAAGTATTTTAATTTTCCTTCCTGATTATACTACTGATGCAATGTTAAAGGAGTCTCTGCTCATCTCATGCCAACAGCAACTCAAGGACATCGACCACTCGGTGTGCATATGAGGGGAGAGCAGATAAATCATGTAAGTTGCTACCACTCATACAGCCTGGTCTTTACATACAGTTGCTCCTTCTTTAAAGGAAGCCCTAAATTGCCACTTCCTTGTGAATTTTTAAACTCTGAAAGCCTGATGTAGAATTTTGCACTGCATTAGTGCAACAAATATTTCCATTTCCAAGCTCGTGGAGTTACAACTCAAGAGTTTAAATGATACCTACCACTTTCTAACTCAATGGGCAAGTTACTGAACTTATCTAGCAGCTGAAAGCCTCCAGCATCACTGTATAATTATGCTTTTCTTTCACTGTAAAAGAATGAAGCACTTGCGCCTCTTCAGGCTATGGAGTCAAAAAACATTTTAGCACTGGCTAACAGTGCTATGGCACTGGCTGCTCCCTGTGCTATCAGCTTTAACAGAACTCGCAGGTTTCCATGATTTCTTCCATCCAACCCTTATTCTCCGCCTTTAATTCCTCTTTCATAAAACAGTATCACTATTGAGATTATCAAAGACATGTTTTAAAGAACCATAAATCGTATGTTTGTGATGCCATTCCTGTGGCACTACAAGAAAATTACTTTAAAAGAATAAATACTAGCTAAATCTAAAACCTGATGTAAGCCTGTACTGATTTGCTGGCAAAAATGGTGTGGGACATGAATTAGCTTTGAAGATTGCATGCAGTGGAGCATCAGCATTCGGCAACATGCTAGTTCTACCTACACTACAGAAATGCTGCAGAATAATCACCAACTCCCAAATTAAATGTGCTCTGCTTTTTATTCATAACAATTTGAAATGGCATTCTGTGCTTAAACAGACCAAAAGGAAATGACTTCAAGGTTTTTAGTTTAATTATTACTTCTAGCTTCTGACAGAAGTCCATTAAGGTTATGGAATCTCACTCTAATTCTTGGCAGTTGTCTGATATTTGATGAAGCAGTTTTCTGCTGCATTCTTATTAATTTCAAGTTTTGGTTAGTTGTTTTTTAATTTTTAATTTTTTTTTTTAACACAGGAAAACATGAACCAACACTTCAACATTTTATTAGAAACCATTAAGTATAAGTTATCTTCAAACAGAAGAACTTCAACCAATGAATAGAGCTGTTCATTGACTGGTTGACTTCCCCTTTACTCTCTCTGTTTATAAAGTGCAAAGACCATTTCCTCTGGCAGGGGCACTAAAGTGATATTAGTGCCACTTTTTAAAGTACTTACGGTGTTAAATAAAGTGCAAGAGTTCCTCAAAGAGAGTTGAAAGCCATACTCAGGCAAAAGTCACACTAGTAAAAGATAAACAGAAATTCATTTCTCAGAAGACAAAGTATAAGGAAAGGAGATAGTGTCAATAACTTCTGGCCACTGCAGCAAACAAGAAGAAATGAGTTTGTCTGAAATTAGCTTAAATTTCTCTTTGAATGTCAAACAACAGTTAAGCAAGGTCACCTAAGATGATGGACAGGTCATTAGCTCAAAGCACGCAGAATATTGTTCACTGCTCACTGTCTACACGCTTGTGACAAATTCCCAGATCCAGCCTAAAAATGTAAGAACTCAGTTACCCCTGACTCCTCCTGGCTTCAGTAGAGAATGATGGGTGTCTCACTCCTCATAGTATTTGGACACCTGAAATTTGATTTATCTTCTGATAAATCTATGTCTGCCTTAACTCCTTCCTAACCAAGTGTGGTAAGAAATGAGGCACAGCATGAAAGTCAGCAGTAATAATAATACATAACCTATGGCTCACATTAATAACTCCAGCTGCCTGGGAAAGGCAGGAAATCTTTGCTGATGAAAATGAAAACACCAAATATTATCACTTTCTTGCCATAATCCATGAAAAAGAATAGACAACAGCTTATACCCAAGTCACAGCAACCGCACCAGTTGTAGCTCTCTAGACAGAGAAGAAAATGGGAATGCCTATTCCAACTTGCTCCTGCATTAAAAAAGTTTTGTTATTCTTTATGGAAGTGTGAGAATACATCCTAGAAGCAAGCACTACTCAGTTTTAGATAAATTTGGTCAAACCGCAAAGGAATTGTATCAAGAATTAATATTGCCCTCTACCTTTCTAATCCCAAAGTCTTAAGAAACACCAGAAAGCCCTGTTTTAACTCCTACTTTCATTGTCAATTGATTTTTCTGAATTTTTTTTTTTTAAACTTATTTTTAAGGTCATATACATGCTCTATTTTCTAAAAGTCTAAATATATAAAACCCATATGTTGACCACTATGGTTATTTTGGTTAAAATTAAATAGTAGGTCATTCTTTCTTTTGTAATTCAGATGCTTGGTCATAAATATAACCTATGTCTCTGACTAGAAGGCTGCCTTCATTTTCATTATTTGAAGCAATTTGTCTGGAACTCAGTGTAAATACAACTCCATAAGGGCGATCGGCTGTGACTCCAAGCAATGTGCTGGATGACTAAATGTTCCATTTTTGACTGCTGGAAGAGTCAACATAACCCATCACACCAGTGTAAAAACACATCTCAGCAGAACATGCAGATGATGATTGTCCTTCCAAACGTGGAGATGTCAGTGGACTAACACAATTGCAGCCTGCCATTGCACACAAAATACTGCACCCTGCTGAGCACTACTAGCCCAGGGACCTGGGCAATGAAAGGAAGAGAGACACACAGACAGATGTGTGGTGCCACTGCCCTGTCTTAGCTGCAGGAGAATCCATGCACACTGCAAGACACTGGGTTGCACCAGCCCAGAGTAATTTTGTTAATGGGAACAAAGGAACTGTACAGACTTCAAGCTTCATGTTTGACTGACTTAAGGGATTTTTTTGGCTATTGGGCAAGAGCACTCCAATGGTATCTGCAAATGCAGTGACAACATTCTGCTCTTACACCTATATCACTATCAAAAAGGATGCACTTACAGATTACTTGGAAAGGGAATCAAGTGCTTTAAGTAGGATGCTGTTGAAAGCAAGAAAACTGGCTTTGGAACACCTCACTTGCCAGGACACTAAGGTAGCTTCTACCAAGCCCCTAAAAGTACACACAACTTCATCAGAGCATTGAAGCATACTCACTGGAGAACATGTATTAGGATGTACCATAATCATTATTGTGAATAGCATATTTTACTTTTTAGCTCATCTTTGACAGCGGCAATCCGTTTTCAAGTTTCAAAATCTGACAGAAAGCACGCCTTCTTCCAAGGTCCCAAGGGACAAAGCAAAGACTGACATGATCATTGTCTTTAAATTCCTTTCTGTAGCCAGAAATGGGTGAAAAACTGGACAGAACTCCTTCTGTGTCTAGCATAATATGTTGCAAGCACACCTCTGTCTTAAAAACCTCCACACAGAACAAAAATCTTCACACAGAACCAAATGAGAACAGTTACAGTAGATCATGGAGGTGGAGGGGGAAGGGGAGGAGAGGAGATATCTCCATATACCTCCATTCCACCTTTTGAAGCCTTTTTAGCAAAAGGAGAAAAAGAAGAAAAATTAAACAGTGAAGAGAAATAGAAAAATTAGGAACATTAACTAACTCAATTGGAAGGGACCTCTAAGACCTTTGCATATCTTTTTCATGAACTACCAGGTGCACCTGAAGAAAACACGGACAGCGGGGTGAGTTTACATGTGTTCAAAGCACAGTTATCTTGTCTGATCAAGCCTAGGGCTCCTGGGGACTTCATAACGAAAAATCATCTGAGTCATTACTGGACTTGCACCCTCCCTAGTTCCTTTGATCAGCAAGCATGTAGTTATCACCCACACTTACATGCTCAGCATTCAGCACTTCATTTAAATGACTAAAAGAGACCAACCATTCTTGAAGATATATGCTTTCAGAAAATCTAGAAAAATGAAAGATAAGCACAGCACTGCTTATGTTTACATTTGGATACTTTCTTCACAGTCACAGAAGACACAAAATGAATTGCATGGAGTTTCTGCCTTACCTGTGGAAAAGACGCTGACTCTTCAGCTGAAAGGACAGATGTGGTGTTATACCACATCTTTTGCAATAAATTACTACGAAAAATGCAATTAACATTTCACTATTTGAACACATTATCAAGCCATGACACTGTAGCTTTCCAACTTTATTTCAAAGAACCTTATATGGAGGAATAAACAATACTTGACAAACTCTAACAGTATCAGGACTTGAAAATAAATCTCAGATAACCTTCACAATAGGTGATGTAAGAAGTGACTAGGGTAAAGGAAACATGCTGAGGAGGAAAGAAAGATCAGCTACCAGAAGTGGTATCAGGGGACATTTTCAGGAAGAGATGTGCAACAAGCCTCTCTGCATCAACACACAACTTATGGCAATGCTAGGGAGTGAGACGTTTTAACATAAAATGATAAGCTGTATATTCTCAACTTGTTGGCATCAAGGTAGAACATTTAAATGCTGAATTAACTCAACATAATACTGAAGGGCCCAACCTGACACATGGAGACCACAAGTGGTAGCAGGATTACTTGAAGCGCGTAGACAAAGCTTTTTTCACACTGGCAGCTACCACCCTCCAACAAGTCAGAGTAAGTACAAGTGTGTGAGTTTGTAGCTCTGAATTTTAAGGTTAGGATGCTGATGGGATGGAGTAACAAGCCCCTCCTGCAGATGTCCACAGAGCAGTGCAAAGACAGACACTCCTCCTAAAGCCACTAGTACCTGAGTTTTCATTGGCATGAATTTCAGGAGCCCTTCATGTAGTGAAGTACATATCTCATAAGACACTGGCAGGTCACTACCTGAATATTTTCATGAAGCAGTAAGGAAAGCAAACATTTCTCATACATTGCAACAAAGAATTTTCCTCTGTGATAGGAAAAGTAACAGCAGACTGTTTGTGATAGATACAACCCCAGGAACAAGTGTTGAGAATGTGAAAACCAATTTTGCTAAGTTTTGCAATAGTGCTTTGAGAACAGACAAAAAAATATATCAGACATTGGAGAGATTCGGCTACAATCCCAGTAATATAATATGTTTATCTAAGAACAGTCTATTAAACTGTTTTGCAACCAAAGCAAAATCTCAAAAATTTTATGCTAGCAAAGTTAAGCCTTCAAATACAAAACTGACAATGCAGTAACAACGCAGAAAGCAAGCACAATCTGGAAGTAAATTTGAAGCTAATCCCTTCTCTGAGAATCTGTTAGCTAGAAGAGCTGAGATCCTGCCTCAAAAGGTGGTCCACTCTGGAATGACAAGAACATCAAAGTCCCTTTTGTCCCAATTACACCTGATGGCTATCATGATGCTATACTGTGTGCAAGCAAAACTTCAAAGCAGTCTTAAGGGCCTCTTACTCTTTTTCGCCCCCCCAATAAATTTAACAAAACTCCTTGTGTTAGCTAGTTTTGATTACCTCTGGACTTCTCTGAGAATACAAATGAAACAGCTTCATGTTACACATTATCTGCACAATCCCTTACAATGCCCAGACTCTGCACTATGCTGATTTTTTTCTCTATCCATCTCCCTGCTTAGGAAATGAAGGGAACTATCCTGTCATCTGACTTGTCAAAGCAGGGTTTCTCTGTGATGTTTTCTAAAGCTTTACCTCAACTTTCCTATTAGAGAAAATCTTATCTATGTAATATTTTGAAATATCAGAATCCAACACAAGTTGTCGTTTTTTTTTAAACAGAGCACACACAGCCAAAGTGCTTCATTTTCCATTTTTAGTTGCAAATACTCAAACTAACAGAAAGTCAATAGTTATTTTCTGGATTGGCCAAGTGCACAAGCTGAAGTGTAAAGAATTGAACTTCTAATTACTAGTTGATTTAAATTTTTTAACATGAGAACAAGAATGTATTCCATTTCATCACAACAATCTTATTGGTATGTTCAAATCTATGTTCAAACTGGAACAGGTGTTTTATTTATGAGTAGAAAATAGCTAGAGAGAGAAGAAAATTTAGGAGGGAAGGGATGAAACCCTGGAAAAGTAGCAGGATGAGAAGAAAAAAGTGCATGCTAAATACAACAGCATAGCTTAATTAGTACTAGAAAAGCATATTACATGGATATTACAAATGTAACTAGATAGACTGATAAAATGACATCAGACTGAAATGATATTCAGTATAACGATTTACTTATCTTCCATTTATCACAAAATCATTTGGGAAAATCTTTTTTTCCTTATAGATATGCTGTTTCTGTTGCTAAAAAGATTCGAGATTTGTGGCTTCCTTGTGAAGCATTGCTCCATTCAACTTCAAGAGAAAGCTCAAGCTAAGCCCAGACAAGATTGGTTCACTGCTGTTTATCCTGAATGATCTGAAATTTCCAGTAGTTCCAAGTGGCAAGTAATTTACATTATCTATAGAAAAAGTGATGCACCCTTTTTTGACCTGCTATAAAAACAGGGACATACTGTGTTTGGATACTAAAAATGGTCCCCTTTACTCAAGACAAAAGAAAATAACGTTACAAACATCTACTATATTGAATATAGAATATTTTTATATGTCTTAGATGTTAAATATAATGAAAAAAGAAAATAAATTTTTCCGGATTAATTTAGTTTCCATTACTAACAGTTACATTATAAAAAAGCCAGCATGTTTTACCAGCTTCTAAGGGCCCAGTCACCCACTGTGAATTACTATCCAAATGACTGTATAGTTTGGCTAATTAAAATTTGAATGATTTAAAAAAACCCTTATCAAACCAGCATAATATTCTGCCTGAAGAATAGAGGAAGCTAAACATGAGTGAAGAACAATACCTGTTTTTCAAACATACTACAAAAGGAAAATTGACAGGCAGATAAAGACCTGGCTTGGAAAATTAAAAAAAAAATTAAAAAGCAGACCTACATGGCTGATAAGACACCACTGTGCTCCAAGCAATTAATATCCTTTCCTCTCTTCCTGGCAAATAATTCTCTACCTGGGAATTGCTAGCACTATTTTCACACACTACCGTTACTTAAAAGAATAATGTGAGCATTATGCTCTAGCAGGATAAAAACATACCTACAAAACCTGGCAATTAATCAACTGCACATGAGATATATTCTTTGGTAAAGCAGAGAAAAATATTTTGCTGGTCATCAACAGCAAAGTGAATTTCCACACTGATGAATCACTTCACACCTTCAGTATTGAAAGCTGGCTTTCTGAATGTCTGATAGGAGGTATTTAATTTAAATACTAAAGTGTAAACTTGACACTGTATTAACTTGAAAAAGAAAATGTGTCAATGTTAATGATATGGTCCACTTCAAGAAATTGAAAATCTCTAAGAATTGGGACGAAATACACCTCACCACAGCAGAACCTACTTTGTAATCTGACATTTCAGAACAGCAGCCAGTGAAAAATGGATGGAAACTTTCTACAAACATAGCATGTCATTTAAAATGAACCAAAATGGGACACCAGTTAAAGTCTATATCCATAAGTAGATTTGTGATTTAGTTCATCTTAGCAGGAGTCATCTAAAGACCAGAAGCCAACTGTGCAAGCCCACACAACTTGTTCTCAAAAGACAAATTTCAGGCAAAAGCCACTGATCTGGCTTTACAACTCACTCAAATTGCTAATGGGATATTACAGCTTTCCGTATTTTCAGTAGCCTACAGCAACACAGTTACTTGAGTTACACGGCAAGTTAAAAACATAAAGATCCCTCTGCTAAGAGTAATTTTTAAAACATCAAAGCACATTTTCGAACATAGATGCTATTTCTGCACAGAGGGAACAAAGCTGGAGGTGACAGATCACCTACCTGCCTTTCCTCAAAGCACCGGTCTTCAGTACAGACATCAACTAGAGAACAAACTGAAACCACAACATTCGTTTTTTGGACAATGAAGGTGTGCAAGATTTCTTTCTCCGGCTGAGGCAAGGAGAACTGATTTTAATCTACAATATAAAATATCTAAAATGCATGCTATAAAAGCCTTTTACTTACACTAACATTTATGTCTGTATCATGTTCTATTTTAAAATAAAATTGTGTCAGTGAAGTCCTTTGATCCTTCTGTTATTAAGAGTTAAAACTTTTGGGCTGGTGCCTTGCATACATTTCAAGCATGTTACAACTACCGTGCTATTTAACTACACAGGGATTATATGGGAATTACTAGAGGAAGTTTGATCTTCACTGGAAAAGCAAATATTCAATCACCTTTGTAGAACTGATTTTCAAGGTTCATGTGGATTTCTTTTCCTCAGACAATTTTCAGCATATTGATTGTGACTTAGATTCACAGAAATGATCTGGCAAAACAAAGTTTTATTAAAGTTACTTAAGACTGAGGCACAGTGAAAACCGCATTGCAGACTTTTGTCTAAAACTAAACTAAAAATTATGATGCATGACTAAACATACAAATCTGTAAAATGAAATATTTTTCATTTCAGCTAGCTGTTACAATTACACTCAAAAATAGTGCTTTTTTTTGTTTATGATGGAATAGCATATGCAACACACTATTTAAAGTACTATTTATTGTGATTTTACAGTATGTTGATGGTTCAGTTTCTGCTACCAGCTTGCAAAAAACAGTGGAAAGAACATGAACAGTATTTATTTATTTCACCTTTAATACAATGTTAGGCTAATTGTCATCTGTCATCAAAAAAAGGAAGTAATAATTAAAAAAAAACCAAACAAGTGCATTTAAATTTACCAATAACAAAGCTCTTAAAAACCAACTTCTTGTATACTACAGTCCAATTTATGATGGATTGGTTAATCATAAATTTTTTTGCAACCATTGGTCACTTAACTCTGTCCACTGCATTAACATAGCGCAAGAATGATGGGATTATGTAAAAGGAACCCTTGGCCCCAGCCAGAGATTAAGTAGTCAAGTCACACTCTTTCTATCCTGCCACCTTGAAAAATATTTCAAAGCCATTCTAAATCCATGCTAAGGTTTTAAATACAGAGAGCTTTCAAAAGCCATCTGCGAAAGAAACCATGCTAGAAAGAAGCCAGCTAGCCATTTAAAAAATGTCTGTGATTATTAATCTTTAGACACTCACAAAAAGGTTCAGAAAAACAACTCTATCAGCTATTTACAAAATGCTTTTAACAAAAAATCAGTACTTAATCTAAAACCATAAGCACAAATCCAATTTGATAGATGAAAAAAGTAACATATCAGTTAACAATGTTCACCTGTTCTGAGTTTATCAGTATTTATATGTTATTAGAAATTACTTCATGGCTGAAACTACGGTAGCAGAATCAGTGCCTGTAATTTTTTTAAAAATACTGATTAATTGGAAAGCAATCCAAGAAGTATAAAAAGCCTTGCAACTTAACCCAGTCTTCCCTGAATAGAGAGGAAACAAAAGGTAGATCCTTAACTTATCAAGAAAGGAATTATGCTAAAGATATTTCAAACAAGAATAGAGTATGTGCTAATGGAAAATACATTACAGCTTATTAATATTTTTTCTTTGTTATTTCATATTTTAATAAAATGAACTGCTACACAGGTTACCTCCAGCAAGGTTCAGAAAATAAGAGCTATTTTATGGTCTTCACTGCACTAATACATGAGTGCAACTCATGGATGGGAATCATCTAAGACTTACTACCAAGCAGTTCTCCTCTTCTATAATCAAATCTGTCAAAGCCAGTTTTGACACACTCTAAGGCACAGAAATCAGGAGTCCGAAGATTAACAACTAACTTTCTTCAAAACACAGAGCAGAACACCATTTCTTGATGGACCACCTCAAGAATGACTTTCTAGGTAACTGCAGTAGCAAAATTACACTGGAACCAGACACACAAAATTATTCTCTCCATCATCTGAATCAAACCTACAAATTCCCTCATTGATTTCTACTACAAAGAGAGCAACCTCCTCCCTCCACCAAACTACTCCTTGATACAGTCCTGCCCTGAGGTCACCTCCCTAGGCACTGCAACAGACATGCAAAATACATCACCTTGCTAGCACAAGCAAAGAGCCCACAGCCCAACACACTTAACTACATAAAACCAGCAACTTCAGCACTTCTGCTCTGAGTAGAGCCACTCATCACACCTTAATCAGCCTAAGGATACGATTTTCCCAAGAAAAATACTCCCAGCAGGAAAAGATCTTCTCTTCCAAGAGGATACAGATATCACACAGTAACTTCCTTCAGTACAAAAATGAAAAAGTGGACAAAACACAGGTATATACCATCACCTAATGCACCTATAAGTACCTACTATCATAGTCAAAGTAATACTTAGTTATAAAAACAGTAAAATCCTCCTCTCATAGTTATGTACCTGCCAACAGAAAAACTGGTTGTCAATTGTGTTAACCATATAAGACAGAAACACTGCTGTAATGAAGAATCTACATCCCTGGCACAGAACGTGCTCATGAGTGAGCACAGAATGTGCTCTCCTCTGCTCATGAGAGGAAAGTAATCCTAAGGATAAAGAAATCAATCTACATTTAGGGTGAAAAAACAAGATTGTGAATTGTGCTAAATGTTTTGTCTAGTGTCATCTTCTCAACTATTCAGTGATTTTTTGAAAAAACCAACCCAACCACCTATCACAGTTAATTCAAGCTTTGCCCTCAATTTCTAGCATCTTGATTACTCTTATTTCTACTCACTACATTTCATACTGTAGTATAAATGTTACGTTGAACATTATGGCCTCAAAATCAGGGAATTAGAAAAGTGCCCTAATTATAACTACTAGCTCAGTCATAACTTAGCCTTCCTTCTTAAATGTAAGATGCAGTGATGTGACTCTAAGGTGCCCATACCTTCCATACCTTCCCTGAACAGTTTCAGAAAAATCCAGCTAAGGCTGACTCCCGGCACAGAGAATTTCAGAGTGAGCAGTTACATTTTTATACTTGTGAACAACTGGAAACAGGCTCGTAAAGAGAAAGGTTGAGTAACCTTATCTACCAGCAAAGCCACCGGAGCTACCTGGAAGCTGTAAGCATCTGTGACTTCAGAAGCCCATTAATTTTAATGATGCCCCATAGAAGTGCCAGGGCACAACTGTTGCAGCAGCACTTAAAAGTAGGCATATATGTGTAAATAAGTACCTGTGTCCATGCAGGCACATCCATGTCACAAGTTACCTGTCCTCTGTGACAGCAAAATATTTATCTCCAGAAATGCCAGGTACTTTACCACATTGTATCAGAATACCAGGGTTTAACCCTGAAGGCACTAAACTACATCCCACTGCCTTCTCTGTTGAGGGTGATACAAAGCAAAATCATTAAATCACTAGTAAACAGTTACTATCAGATGATAATACAGCACTTTCACAAACTAATGTGCTTCAGCAAAACAGTTTAGGGAGGCAAACATTTTTTTATAGTGGAGAGGTTCAAACATTATGGTGGATATTTCAGGATGTGTTAAGAGTTGTTCACAAGGACCCAACCTCTAATGTCTGTCAATACCCAACCTAAGTGGCTGCAACCATCTCCTTCACAAATCCCTAAAGAGCACTGTAAATACAATGATCTGAAAGTCCATATAACTGCCTGTCTTAGCTACCTTCCTCAATTAGTTGATAATACAAGTATTGCTAAACCAGTGGCTTTATGAAATAACTTTGAGGGTTTATGACAAAACAAAGCTCAGTGAAGATCATGCCTTTCAAAAGTATTTGCTTGTCCTTGCTGCTCCCCTTGCTGTTTCTTGGACTGCTACTGTGCACACAGATATATGGCTGTTTCAGAATCATCAAAGATAAAGAGACAGTTTCAAATCAAATCTGTCAAAACACAGTGTGTCTTCTTGGTCCAGAAAACAAATTCATTTGTAAAATGCAGTATGCTGCAAAGAAGCATGACTTCTACTCCTGTCTCTGAGGGGAGTGTCTCTTCTGGGAGACCAAAAGTCATCTGCAGTCACTAGTTTTGACAAGGGAAGGCTAGACCACAAAAAGGTGTCCAAAATACCTCTTTTGCAGCGTACATAATACGCAATGGCTCACCACTGCCACAGGGTGTCACAAGTTTAATAAAGTTTAACAGAATTCAAAATGTTGCAAGGGAAGATGCAGGGAGAGTCCAATTACAGCTTAACAGAGGCTATTACCTTGGATAACAGCATTAGCAGCTGGGAAATTTGTTAAAAATTTTAATGATCAACAGCAGGAGTGGGTGGCAGTGAAATGACTGCATTTCAATGTAGCTTTCCACTTGAATCAGTTATTTCTAAATAAAATATTCTAAATGTCTTGCTCCTAACTCAACTCTTGTGCCTACTTAGTCTGAAAATTGTTACAATTAAAAATAGTAAGAAATCCGTCTTCAGAATAACCAAAATTTCTTACTTTCAGAGGTTAAAAGTAAATGAATAATCAATGTATTAATCAAATTATTAGTACTTTTGATGGCTATGTTACTTCTGCAAAGAGATCATCACTGGTTTTGATACGGTCCGCTCCTGGACCAGATACATTTCATTTGGTAATATGGAAGCAAGAAAATATTGGGGAGAGAAGGGTGGGAAGAGGAGGAGATGAAATGTACCCAAATGGGTGAATTTTAACTAGTGGAAGAAAAAGTTTGGGATTTTCATATATATATGTGTGTGTGTACACAAACATTTACACACACACACTCTACTGTGTGTGTACTGCATTTTATGTATGTACATATACACAAACATAGATAAAGAGAGAGCGGGAGCATTCAATACAGGGTATCATTTTATCACTTTAATATTTAAAGGAACAGTATGACTACATATCAAATTATTACAGTTTTTCAAGTTCCTTGTGAATGTGCTCCCAACTCCACCCTTCACCCCATTTTTCCAGGCAACTTAGCAGGACTGTTTGCTTACATTGAGCTTCACCAACTACTCTAATGCTTGTGTGCAATCACAGCTCCCTAAATTTTAGAAAAGTATTTAAATGTCAAAGAGCCTGAAAAGGGATTTTAAGTTCTTCCGTTTTCACTCATTAACTTATTTTGTACTTAGCTCTGTAAATATTGATGACATTTCAGTTGAGAAGTCTTGAGGGCAGCAGTTTATAGGAATGCCACACACTTGGCCAGGTTTCCATTTCTGCTTTTTAATACCGCAAAGGCAGCCCATTGCTACAGAATGTGAAGAGAACATAAGAACTTAAAGCCAAACACCTTTGACCTTGCATCTCCAACCTAACAGGCTGGTTTTTACTAGACTCAGGAATACAGGTTCTCAGTATATCATGGAAGATCAGAACATTTAAACACATGCAAAACTTGTTTAAGTGTCTTTCCATTTGACAAAACACTTAAGTCTGTGCCCAGCCCTACAGACACACTTTTGCTCACTTAATTTAACCAGAATTTAAGCAGACGGGGATTAAGCATAATTTGAAGATCTGTTTTTCAAAAAAGCCTTTTAGCATGCTTTCTCAGCTGAGTTATTTCACCACATTTGAACGTTAACTATAAAAATGATGTGTTGTGTATACACACAGATTGGTCTCTCTCAATGACATAGCACAGAGAAATTCCTAGGCCATTTCTGCATTTTCCCCATATTCTGCATTCCAAAGCTAGGTCAGAGAGCATGGTTTCCTGATTCGGCTTTCTGCTTTTTTATATTTGATCTTCAAAGTGGCTGTAGAACACTTAAATTTTGTCCCACCTGCCTTCTCCCATTTTTTGCTAGCTAGACTCTGCTAAGTTTTTCTCTTTTGTAAACCAGGTGAAACTACCATAAATCAGAAAACTCAGATGAAGTCAGTGGATTTATCCTGATTATAGATCAGAGAACCAATTTAATTTTTATTAATGTATAAAAAAATTACCAGCCTGGCTGATTTTGAACCAGTGCTCTGAGACTACTAAGCACCAGTCTTATATATAACATGCACATTTGGACAAGCTGCAATGCTTTCATTTAAAAAAATATATATATACACATACACACACATAGGTACACACTATTAAGGGAAGGGAGAAAAACAAACCTAATATTCTTAAAAAATGAACACATGATAAACTGATTGTGGATTTTTAAACAAATACTGAAAGTCACTATTTGAATTAAGGAAAGGGTTTTTACTTACATATTCTAAAATTACACTAATGAATTATAAACCTGTTTCTCATTAATGTCAAAAATATGTAAGTAAGAAACTGCAAGATTTCTCACAGCAGCAAGCCACAGGTTTTTGTCGTTCTATGACAGCTTGCTGCTGATGAGGCGAGCTGTTTCACTCTACAAAGTTACAACTAAATCCTCTTCCTTTGATGCAGTTATGAACAAGCCAATGATGTGATCACACTTGTGTCACTAAGCTTTTCTTATAAAACACATGATAGCTTTCTCTTTTTTTTTGTTTAAAACAGATTTATGACAAATACTGCACATTCCTGGAACAAGAAAAACACTTGTTACCATGCAGTAAAACACTTCTATCCTTCACTATCCTAGGACTAAGAAAAGTAACATAATGAAAAGCTCCCTGAATGCACAGAAGTGTACCAAAGCTATGTATAACACTGACAGACTTCATATCTCTAATGTCAGAAACGCTGGACCGCTGTCTTTTTGTTTTAGTTCTCCAGGGGGGTTGAAAAATCATGATGGGAAAATGCTGTAACAAAAGCTGTTTGCAGCATGGTCAGAAGAAAATTGATTCCCTCCTCCCTAACAATAAATAATCTCTTCCTCCAAATCATAACCACAATCCAAATATTGGACTGACAGCTTCCACAAAGAAGGAAGAAAAGATGCATGATAATGAATTCCTAATCTCCTAAGGAAGCACAATGCAACCGAGGAAAGCCAAAAATAGAAAGTCAGGCCATCAAGGTATCACCAGAGGTGGTTATTGGTCACATTTACAGTGATCTTTCCCCAGATTCTGTAAAGACCTGAAGTTAATGGAACATTAGCAACGGCCTATTAGAAATAACTCAGTGAGAAAGGATCTAGTGACTTGCCTGGCCAATGTAAAAGCATCATTTGGGGAAATTTATTTTACTTTCTTCTGATTTTACAGTTCCTAGAGAGAGTTTATTTTCTATGTTTCTAATTTTTTCTCACCTTTAAGGTAGTAATTTTTCATGCCCATCGAAAAGCTTCTATAATATCAACCACCTACAGGCAGACATAGGAAGGCATAAATTGACTTTTATTTCTTCCTTCTCTAAAAACTACCACTTTTCCATGATGAGGAGAATGCAATTACACTATTGTAATTTTCTAATCAGCATTATGATAATCAAGCTGATACAGGAATGCTCACAGAAAGGAAATAAATAGCACATGAGAAACAGTAATATGATCATAAGTTCTACTTCAAATCAGAAGAAAAGATTTGGCATTCACTTAAAAAGAAAGCATAATAAAGTGAAAAGTCCTCTTACTCCATTAGTTCATCTAAACAAAATATGTGAAATTAGGAATGTGTATTAACTGTTCTTTTGAATTCAACATTTACTTCAAACTGGAACAACATCCATGAAATAGCACAAACAATGCAATAATTGTTTACATGATATTTGTAATAGAGAAAGCCAAGGTATTAACAGTCTTTTATGACAGTAAGGATTTCATGAAGTTCCTTTTAAGAACTATTTTTTAAAATAAGAAAAAAGCATAAATAAGAAAACCCCCACAAATAAACCACTGAAGAGATTTCAGCTTCTCACCCCAAAACATTCTTGCTGTCAAGTCAGTCAGCATTTTACAGGGAAGATACAGAGCTTCCCTTTGAGGGAAAAAGGAAAGAATGCCAATAATTAGCCACCCAGGAGGCATTTGTTTCACAATATTTTTGTTACTCCATGGCTTCCATTGTGATAGGATTTGTGAAGACTTACAAGCAGCCTTGGAATATAGCTTCTAATTCAACAGTGCTGGCTTGCCATAAATAACCCTCATTTGTTTGTCAGAAATCATCAAGGTCATTATGTTTTGCCTGATGCTTTCAATGGGCACAGAAAAGCTAGGATTTTATTTGTGGTACACTCCAAGAATTTGAGCTAAGAAACCCAGCAAGTATATAATGCTGTTCTCATTTCTATTTAAAGGGACAAATTTGTTATTGTTTTAAAAAGCAGAATAATGCTTACAGCTGATTTAAAACTTGCAGATAGAAGCAACTGAGTAAAACGAGAATTCTGAAAGCTGATTTTAAAAAGACCTAAATATCATAAGCCCAGATGTAAACATGTCATAAGAATTTACCAGGATTCTACCCAAAGACACTGTAAAACATAGATAAAGGAATTACAGAATAGTTGAAATGACAGAGACGAACAGAGGTGCTTTCTTTCTGAAACAACGAAAAAAATTTCTCATAACCAAAACAAATAAAAGGTGCTCTGAAAAGGCTATTATCAGTCCGTTTTTACAGTATCTAGGGTCACAGTCTGGAAACAAAACACTGACACCAGAGCATGAAAAAGCCAAGTTAGAGCCTACTGGAAAAATTACAGTGCAATTTTCATACAAAAGTTTATGCTTCTAGAACGGGACAGGATTTTCATTTAAACAAAGAAAACCTACCCCTTTTCTTAACGATCTCTACAGGAAAGACAGAGACAGAGGAGGTAAGACAACCACACCAATCTATCCACAGTTAGTTACGAGTTTCCTCCACGGCATGCATTTTACCGGGACAATGCACAACAGCCATGGGAAGCTTCCTGTCTTTTTTCTCAGCAGGTTCCAATGTGAAAGCATGAACATATATATACATACACATAGATGTACATATATTTAAGTTTATTTCAGTTTATTTTGCTGGATTGTCTATATAGTACTTTAACGCTTCAGTATATGAATGTTCTGAAATAAATCACATAGTGGTTTTGCACAATTTCATTTCAAATCTTTAACTTTATTTAAAAAAATTAAAACTTTGACACATTTTAGAAGAATCATTCACATAACCTGAAATTCTCTCTTGTATCTGCTAGATAGTTTCAACTTCTCTGCTTATCTGCTCCAGAACAAGTATTTTGATTTTTTAAAAATCAGTACACTCAAGAAAAACCAAACTATATATCAACTGTAAAACTTCATAGCTAGAACCTTAAGGGGACCAAATTAATCCTTACTCACATCAACTTTTATTGAACTTTCTCTACTACTTTATCTGTAATGCAAATACACACATATAATTACAGAAAACACAGTAAAAAGAAAAAACACAAAATTTGAATTTAATTATTATACATTTAATTTTACTCATCAAATCCACAACTATCTGAAGCAATAGAAATAGGTTACTACTGAGTCACAATTGGTAAGTCAACCACACTTCTTCAGCTCCTGCTAGTCTCCTAAGTACATACCTTCTGTTCTCAGGCCTAAAACAATTAAGGCTTCCCTGGCAAAAAGTAACTTCATTCCTTCCACTGGTTCAGGGACTGCAGCAGTCTTCATCTAACTGATATGATATTCTAAGCAGGTCTGATTTAGAGCAACCATTATCTTTTGGAGGGAACTGATTTACTATAATTGCAACCACCGGCCTAACCATACTCTCAAACTACCAGTTAGAACAAAAGTCATTATTTGAAGCAAAAGTGCTTTAGAGAACACAAATATGTCTTCTGTCATTTCCAGATGAAAACATCCTCATCTCAAATAAAGATGTTATTATACTTTAAACAAACACAGGACTTTGACATCCATCAAATTAATGACTTAAAAAACTACACCAACAAAAAGAAGCAAAGAACTCCAGAACTGGTATAGACTCCAGGAGAGAGAGAGCAAGTAGAAAGGAAATTTCTCCTATCTATAAATCTAACATAATTGCAGTTAAATATTTGAAAAAAGGATAATTTATTGCACTATCCTAGTTCTAGTCTACATACACTTCTTCCAATCATTATAAAAAAAATCTTCGTAACCACACATCTAGATTAGTGTTACGATTATTAAAAATGAAAATTAAGTCTCTAAGCAAAGCTACAATTCTGCACCCAGTAATTCCAATTCTTTCTTTACCTCAAGGCATCTTCCCAGTTATTAACAAGTAGCAGCACCTTAACAGAGTCAGAGGACAATGGAAATAATCAGTTTTAGTAGACTACATTATTATCATACTGTGCATAAACCAATTTAGGAAGAAACCATGCAAAAATTTCATAGCTGTCAAATCCTTCGGATGTACAGGGCAGCATTGTTTCCAAGCAATGGAAATCTTATTAAAGTATACTTCTCAATTTCTTCTCCATACTCTTTATTCAGAATTAACTATGCTTTAATTTGAAATGGCTCCACTCAAAACCAAGAAAAAATTCTGGTTTACACACTGGAATTAAAAAGAAATTCCACAAGCTCATTCACCTCAGACTAAAAACCCAGAAAAAAGAATTTTCAGATTTTTTTTCCCCACAAGATGTTGATTTCAGGGTAATGTCAGGAGAATCAAATTCTCTACAGCAAGAGTACTTGGAAGTCCCAAATCAATTATTAACCATTGCTCCAAAGCACTCCTTGCTGAGTCTGAGCTGAAGAATTGCAGAGGTATGGTGTCTGGCTAGGAAGCCACACTCTGTGCACTTCTGTCCCACAAACCACACCATCTCGACACAAAGGTGGCAGCTGGCACAACTGGAAGGGTCATGGCTTTGCTCAGCTCCAGAGGAGGTCCAGGTACTGTCTGCCTCATATTCCCACCACTGTTGGGTGGTGTGGGAAATGGTTCAGGTGAAAACTGAGCCTGGCTTAGAATAGTCCAGAGCGAGTGAGAACCTCCATTCTGACAGATCCAGAGAGCTGAGAGTCACGAAAGAAGTTTATAATTAATTGAGAGGAAAGGGTAAGCAAAAGAGGAAAGCAAATAAGCATCAGAAACACAGAGGGAAATGCTAACCTTAAGCAAGGGTAAAATTTTATGGCTACAGACTGTGGGCTTAAGAAAACATGCGTTGTTGTCTGGCTGGGAGTGAAAAGTGCCAGTGGGACTGAAATTGTGATAATTTTCAACAAGCGCCAGCACTTCAAGAATAACAATGATTTTGAGCAGATATCTGGGCCCAAGAAAAAGATTTAAATAAATCCATCCAGAAGAGCTTAACTCACAACGTTAGCTGGAGAAAAGACAATGCACTGACAATGCCCCACCATTTGGAGCATGGCTCTACCACTTGCCTTATGAGAGAAGTACAGGTCACATCTTTTCATTCCACTGCAGTTAGAAAATGCAGCTTAAAAGACAGATCTCAATGGCGTGGAAAGGAGGGAAACAGAAAGTCTTTAAGTAATTGATCAGCATGAACCACACTTATAGAACCCCCCAGAGATCAGCATTTCCTCACTTCTGAGACTGTAAGAGAAATATTCATTCATGTGTCACTAATAATATCACATTTACTTGAAAAGAAAAACCAAATAATGATCAGCACATATTTAAGCGACAAAGTGGTTTTACAGGTAAGGTAGAAAAACGTGAACCTTTGGCACTTGTTGAACATACACAGTATGCAAGGTTTTCCAAATTTTTCCTGAAGTTTTAAGGCTGCAGAAATCCCATGGTGCTGGGAAAAAATAGTTTAAAACCTGTCTACAGGCATCTACTTTTATAACTACTAAATCACAGGCCTGTTACTCAATTTCCATCAGAAGTTCTGCTCTCATCACAGCCCACAGGGGTTTGAAATTCTACTGAATTGCATTTCTTGACAGAAAAGATGAAGTTACTTCAGTAGCATCTCATTCCTATACTGTGACTTTCCACTTAAATCTTCTGAAGATATTTAAAGTACTGGCAGCATGGGCAGAAGTTGAAATACTCTTTGAGGATTTGCACTTTTAAAATTTTATTTAAATAATATCCCATGTAGGCGTTCAGAAATTTTAGCCAACCTTTTAGCTTACCAAAATGTGACCTCTGAAATGAAACACTTATATAACTGGTTTTATAACAATAAGATTATTCCTTTAATAGCAGAAGAATGTGCAGACTTGCCAAATCCTTTTCCCCAGTACAGCCATAGCAATTCTGGAGCAAGGCGTGACATCAGTAGGAAGAGAGGCTCATAACAGGTCAGGAGTGACACTGGAGTGGGAACAGGGACTCCCTCAGCCTTAAATGAGCACAGACCCCCAAGAAAGGGAATCTGAAGCCCCACCAGCCCAAACAGAAAGGAAATGTCTAAATAACACAGAGCCCTTTTCCCCACCAGGGAGTTTGTCCTTGACGGCAGAATTAATGAAAAAGACTTCGTGAACTGGAAAGACAATTAGAAAAAAAGGGGTAGGTTTCTGCACTGCAGGACAAGCAAATGCCCCTTCAGAATTCAGAAGGATACCCACAAGAGGCAGAGGGCCATCTCACGCCACCAGCGAACACTGCCATGGAACCACGCTGTGCAGCACTTACAGAAATCATTTGAGAACTTCTGAACATCAGACTCAACTTTCAAATAAAAAAGGAGACAAGAAAAACAAAGAAAAGGTATATTTAGGTCAAGATAAAAGGAATCATTCTAATTTTTTTCATTTTGTTTCACGCATTTTTATGTACAAGAGAACTACAAGCTTCACCAGGGAGCTTTGCAGTGCAGGAGCAGCCAATTCTTGCACTGCATTTCATGGACTAACAACATAAGTCAAGTAATGCAGCTCAGTGAAAGGTGCTCTGTGAGGGTATTTCACATCCCATCAAATGAGAGCTGTGAACTTCACATCAGAAATCAAAACCACACATCAGTATCAAACCTTGCAGTAATTTCAGAAAGACACAGAGAATGTAGCATGTCTAAAAATACAGCAATTATTTCTAAACTGGAAAGTTTAAAAACTGATACCTGTACAGAAATATAGCCTTTAGTAAAATCAGTTGTTTTCTCCCTGAATCAAGATATTTTCTGTTTCTTTGCAACATATAAAGTCGAAGAAAAGATTTCTTCTAAATTTTCACAGTGCGTGGCAGCAAGAGATGGTTGTAAAAGAGGTTTCAGCACTGAAAATTTGATGTCTCATGTAGAGATAACATAAAACAAAGACAGGAATCAATTAAATTAAATTATTTAATTAATAGCAACTTGTTCTACAACAGTTTAAAATATGGATGAGACAACCAGCTGCTAAACAGAACTCCTCATTAAATAATTTAATTGGATTAAATATTTTCTAGTTTTGATGTAATTTACTTGTATGACACATAAGTCCATGATTTATACTCAAGGTAGAAATTAATGTTGTCATTTGGTTGCATTTTTTCTAAAATTATTACTTGGTTTCTAGCTGGAAGTGTTTTATAAACACTCAGCTTACGATTATTTTCAAGTACTAGGAAAGGCAAACTGGCTATAGTGCTCCCAGAAGGGGATCAGTATGTACAGTGCTTTCAGATACTTACTGAAAAAAAAATCCTAGGGAGGTTTTAAGTGGGATGTGCCCATACTGCAATTCTATTATACAGGGACAAGAAAACATAAGACAACCTCTCATTCATGCAGGACAAATAGCTGCGCCAAAAGCACAAATTACACCTAATTACAGGGTATAACTCTGTCATCTTTCTTTTTATAACCTAGCCATTTACACACTTTGATTTTTACTTCCATTTGGGTTTATTAACATCAAAGCTTTGTCATCACTTATCTGTTTCTACAGACTTTTTTTACCTGAGGCAATAAACAAAAACTTCTTTGCATTTCAGCTTTTCGGATGCAAGGAAGGTTTAGTCTGCATTGTTCTTATGATGTTTCATGCTTATTAAACTTTTGTATGTTGTTATAAAGTTTATTGCCCTTGGCATACCAATCTTAAATGTACTATAATTAAACCGACTCTCATTGCATATAAATGCATTAGCACTATCCTATGATAAATTTTATTCTTACTGTTAAGGCTTTTTTTCATGTAATTACACTGTCTTGCATAAAAGTGTAATGGACAATTTAGTCTAATGCATTGTTTAGCTTTTTGTCAAACATAAAATGGCAATGAATTTTTAATTAAGCTATATGGGACTTCTTCTCTATACAGATTACAGCAAGAAAACCCCACATAGATGATGATTCTTTAAGAAACAGAGAAAGGAAAGTTAGTCTTAGAAGGCTAAAATAGTCTGAACAGTCATGTTGAAGAGATACTTCTCAAATTCAAATCAGAGGAAGATGAGGGACAGATGAAAGCTATGATTATACAAACACAAATATATTGTCTAAAACTCATTTGAAGATAACAACTGCTAGAATTCAAATTCCTACTAGAGCATTAAAAGGATATTTCAAAACAAATGTCTCTTGAATCAAATATATTATGTTTGAATCAAGAGAAGAGTTTATCACTTTGACTGTCCAATATGAATAAGATCCCTGCAGTCTGGAGCAATCTTTTAATGTTACTTTCATTCCTCTGCCTTTTCCCCATTATGATGAAGAAAAGGTTTTCCTCACTTTTCTTCTCAAAGAAGGTGAATTCAAGTAGAGTGTCATGTAAATGTAACTGCTGCTGTTATCTCACTTCAACCTGTATACTTCTGTTCTGGGCAGTCATTCAGTCAGAAACTTCTAGAAAAATAAAGGTTGAAGAAACTATGTTTTTAAAAAACTTTTATTTCCACCTGACTCTTAAAAGTGGGGAAATCTATAGCTACATATCTTTAACCAGCTCTTCAAAGCCTAGCAATGACAAAAACTCAAAGCCTTCTCATGCAATTTACTTAATTATTTCATTAATTGCAATTCAGAAACATTTCTCTAATATCTCCTTTGAGTTCTTCTTGATAGAGTTTTGACTGCTGTTACTTATCAAGGCTACCATCAACACAAGCAACTATTCCTTTACTTCTTCTGCAACAGCCTTCTAGATACTAGAAAACCACACTCTTCTTTACTGTATTTCCTTCCACAGGCTAAACAAGTGATTCCTCCTATCTTCTGATCACCTGTGATGCCTCTGTTCAGCCTCAAAGCAGTTCAAGTTTTCCTTGCAGCATCTCTCCCCAAGTAGAAAACAGTGTTCCAGCAGAGACTTCAATAGTGTTGAATCATGCATAAAGTTTAACTTTGCTCATTTTACTGGCTGCACTTCTACCTAAATCCCAGTGGCAGGATTATCTTTTGATACAGTATACTGATATCAAATGAAAAATCCTATCAAATACTTTTCTGAAGGACTGCACCTACTCATGTGCAGACTATTTTTCCAGTTTTGCAAGATCTTTCTGAAATATGGTCTTGTTCTCCAATCTTTCCCGAGTTTTCTGCCACTTGCAGAATGACTCCAGCTACTCTCTATTTTAGCATTAAGTATATCAGGTAAAAAAACAGAAAGGGAACCAGACTCCAGGCAGGTCTGCAGAAAACCCCTGCTCAATATACCTTTTCATTTTGAGAGCAATAAATTGACAATAAATCAACAGAAATACCAATCAAATCAATTTTGCACTTATTGTACACTAGTTTCTCCTAGATTACATTTCTTTGCATTATTTATAAAAATGTCACAAATGGCGGAATTATGAAGGGCTTTAAATAAAGTAAAAATAAATGACAGCTACTGCTTTGTTTCTATTGACAGGTTCAGCTGTTTTATGATACACAAAAATTAAACTAATTTGACATTATTTTTCTTGGCAAGCCCATCCTACCAATTGTTCATCACTTCATTATCTCACACATACATAAAAACAGTTCTACAATTTTTTTTTTTTTTAGGACATGAGTATTAAGATGGCTGAACTCTCCCTCCTTGACTCATCTCCTCCCTTTGGCAACTGATACATTCATCCTTCCCAGTCCTCCAGTATTTAATCCACCCTGCACCATTTCTCAGAGATAAGGCTGCTATTATATAGCTTAGGAGGTGATCTGCTAATTCAAACTTTGGCAGCACTGTCCCCAGATGTGTTAGAGAATATTGTTTTACCCTCCCTTCTCATATTTCACACATAGGCACCAGTTAGAAAAAAAATCTCAAGAAAGGCAACTTGGAAGCCAGAACTTTTCCAAGAAGCAGTCTATTTGCCTCCACACCCTCAACAAAACCACTGTAAAAATACTGCATTAATTTGAAGCCATCTAAACTTGGTAATCTCCTTGTCTTTTGTCATGTGTCTCGCCTGCACCTGTATTCTTTGTGACTTTTTTTTCACTTCTTCTGGAAATCATAAACTGGTGAGGTAAATCCAACAGGAATACAACCACCTGCCTACTGGAACTATTCTATGACTCCAAACATAAGGGAAAAATAAGCACCTCAAAAACCAAAAGAACTATAGTGAGAGCCTGACTGCATAGAAGATGAAAGGGGATAGTGAGACATACTGGAAGTCAAGCAAATTAAGCTTTATGAAAAGTATTTAAAGACCCTCCTATCTGAAGGTAATGACATTAGATATTTATAATGTTGTCAATTGACTAAAATGGAAGTGAAAGTTTTTGTCTCAATTTTAGATTAGGAAAGTACGGTAAGACAATAGAAAAGGGCTTATTACAGGCATTTTGCTGAATATTATAAATTTAATACTTCTGTCAGTGGACAGAAAACAAGAAAATCCTAGAGTATGGGTATCATGTTGCCTTCCCACATGAGCTCATGACACCACAAATACTTAAGTTTAATTTTGGATCTTATTATGAAAAAACAAACAAGGCAGCAAGTAAGGTTCAAAGATGAGCTACAATAATGATGCAATCTTGTAAAACACATCTAGAGCTCAATCTATTTCTTCCACCTAAAAAGAACAGAGATTAATTTATTTAGTACTGTTCTTATCTAGAAAAATATTAAAGTTTCTTTGTTTTGACATGTATAATCTACAGCCATAACAAGATTAAACAACAAGAAGATGCAAGTTTCAGATTGGGGAGGGAGCATAAACAACAACAATAACATGGTGAACTGATGATATCTGTAAGAACAGCAATGAAGATGGCTTTCTTAAGCCCTACAACAAGCAAGGAAAAAACAACTAAGTGTTTAAGATGGAAATATATACCTGGCTCTGTTCTTTCGTGCTTTGTAAAAATAATTTAAGACAGGTAGCACTGGAAAAGACTATCACTGTAACTGGTTGAAGTACTAAAATTCCTATAAATCTAAAGGCTGATGCACACTACCTGTCCAAGACTGGGAGCCCGAAACATCAAGCTTCATGCACATGAGCTCCCTGCCACACACGTCCACACACAGCTGGAATCACACCAGGCATCTGCCTTAAGCCACAAACTACCATACCTGGAGGCATGCCTCTCTCCCTCTCACACACAGTGCACAAGAGACAGTTTTTGTCATAAAAACCACAATTATCTTATTTTTGAGGACTTAAATACAGTCAGATTCTCTGTGTCTTTGTGTGTACATGCACACACACAAAGAGCTATATATTAACAGCTGTACTCAGCGTCCTATTAACTGGAAAATAATGGCACTGGTATAAAAAAGTTATGAAGTACATAGTATTAAGTATTTTTTGTAGATGCTTTTTCTCAATATTATTGAAAATTTTAAAACCTGATATTTAAAAATATCTACCTGCTTTCTAATTATCCTTGAAACAGAGCAGTAAAATTTTATCAGAAATAAAACCTCTAGAATAAAGTTCAGAAAGCAAGAGGTTATGTTGATACTATTTCTTTACAACATTTGGCAAAACATCATTAGAATTTTAAGTGGGTTCTCTCTATATTGCTTTGGCATACACAGACAAGCAAATCGTATACTTTTTTCAAGGAAACCAGCAACTTCTTACTCTCAGACAATTTGTTTCAGAATATTTCAAACTTAGAGCAGCAACATATCTACAAGCACCGTCAAACACACAAACCCACAGAAACCACTAACCTGAGGATATCCTTATAGAATTTATCTGTATTGTCTTCTCCACTCCACTGTAGGACCAGGCAACTGTGAGAAACTGGCAAGTTCATGGCTCAGACAATGGACCATTTCCAAAAGCAGAGGGTGCTTTGCTTACGATACCCAAAGTAACAGCCCAGGGGCAGAAGGGGTGCACACCCACCACTGGAGCCTATACTGTTGCATTTCTATAGATAATAGTAACCCTAACAGCTACATATTAAAATCTGCCAAGCACCTAATTCTACCCTAATGTTCTAAAGCCTGCACCTAAACATTTGTTATTGAACCTCCTGAGAATTTTGTTGTTTCTCCTGCGCACCTCCCAGCGTAAATCAACCAACCTTCCCCTAAAGCCGCCGAGTGGGCTGGGCCATTAGAGCAACACAGATTTCAAAACTGCTACAAAACTGCTACAACCTTACATCCTAAACCATATTTACATGCAATTTTCTCCAAAGATACACACACTAAAAAGAGAAAATGTACAAGAAATTACATTACTTTTCTTGAGTCATTTGTTCACAAGCGATGAGGGTCTGGGAAACAACCACAGTTAGAATGACAAGCTAAATGTAGTTGAGCATAACATTAAACGGAGACACTAAGATGTACTACCTTCTTTGATTTCTAACAATGGGAGTGCACCTCCCATTAAACTCATCCACTCTAATTTGATTAAACCATTGTCACTGTTGAGAGAGTACTGCTGGAGCACAGAATTAACAGCAGTTTCAGTTTCAAAAGCTATAAAGAAAGGCAGTAAATCACACAATATTAGAAAGGGAAGACAACTGGAAAAACAGAAGTAAATCAGAACCAAAATATGCCAAAACATGAGAACGGATCTTCAGAAATGTTAGGACAGTTTCTGAGGGAAATTAAAGGAGGAAATTAATTAACTAGACATCTAAAGTAATGCAAGTAATAGGAATAAGTGAACAGTAAGAGTCTATACAGGTAGAAAACTAGTAGAGAAATGTGGGAAACCGAAATAACATTTTTTTCCGTAAAAATTTTAAACAGAAGTTTTAAATTATAAATAGAAACCACAACTACAACAAAACATTGTATGGCACAAGAAGGATGTCAGAAAAAGAGAACAGGTAGTGGTGACAGTCATGGTCAAAAAGTAAATGTCTGACACTTCCATACATATCTCTGTACGCCAGACGATCTAAATGTCTGACACTTCCGAGGTCATAACACTTACCAGCAATGTAAACTCAGCCACGTTATTCAACTCAGATAGTTTTGGCAAAAAACGTACTCCACAGTAGACAGCAGTAAGGACAACGGAGTTTGAGACACAAATTTTTTAATGCTCCTACAAGGCAGAGCTAATTGCACATTGAGCAAAAAAAGGTTCTTAACAGCTGAAATTCAATGTATATAAGCTGAATGTAAATTAATGAAGGAGGATGGAGGGACATAATGCATACAACCAGACAGAAATACATAAAATTAGCTAAGAAAAGGAAATGCTAAGTGATTTGAAAGAATAAAAAGAAGATGCACTAATAGTCACAAATAACACATATTTCTAAACAATGTACCTAAGGACAGGTAGAAAATGCAATTCTTTTGCTTAAGAATAAAGAAGTGATACATTATGAAAATCGTATACTACCAACAAATCGGGATCCACAATGGCATGCAATTCTCAAACTGATTGGAGCTACTATAGCACAGCCAAGCAGACCTCAAGAGCTGATGAAGGGATCTCCTGGTTGCAACAAAACCATCATTCCAAGACATATCTGGTTTTGAAGAGTTTCAGGTTTTATTCACCAACAAACTGTAGCGTAGCAGCAGGCATCTAACTTGGATATTCAACGAAATGGTGCAAGCAACAGCCTGCCTTTAAAAGCCACTGACAAAAGAAAAGGAAAAAAAAATCCAGGCAAATTAAAGGGAAGAAGAAATTGTACAGAATCATGCACAGTTCTAGACAGGTAAGTTTGAGCATACTTCCTTCCCTTCCCAAGTTATGCCATGCAAAGTGACTGGCAATCAGCAAATGCCAGACCAAGGGATGCCATTCAAAGGGGAAACATGCAATGTAAAAAACATCCCTCTGAACACAGAAGAGATGTTCTACAAAATGGAAGAAATTATGCATGGACTAAAAAAAAAGTATTCTGCAAAAGTACTAACGTTGGGTATTGAAATAAGGGCAGGTAAGTTTACAGATGAGTCTATAAACAATGATAAATAAGTTCTTTAAGTAGAAAAAGTGTTTAAAGACAGGGACATTTTTTCATTAGTATCATAGTTTTCTAGCATACTGAGGACCCTAGCCCCTATGATTTGGGGTTTTTAAACACAGATGGTGACAATATGGGAACAAGGTGAAATCCTAGCAGGAGAATATCACTTTTAATATTAGAGAACACTAATTTCTTAATAGAGAAAATTGCTCACAGAAACTTACAGAGAAAGACCATTTATGCACCAACATAAACCTATTACTGACATAAGAACTGGCAGCCATTACCAACATAAGAACATTATACCTAACAGAGAAAGCTCAAATTCTAAGATACTCTTAAGAACATGTTCCCTAAAGTGCAGCACAGTTTGACAGACTAAATCACTACACTCACTGCAGAGTGCTCACTGCTGTTCCTTTTCCTAAGGATCCCTCAGAGGCAGTAAGACAGCAAATCCTGGGCCACACATGCTTTCTAAATAGGATTAGAATTTATAATATATCCGTGTTCACCTGACAACACAAACGATATTTTTTGCTTCCCTTATAAATGCAGATGTATTAGCAAGGCTACAGCTTAGCTGAGAAAGCTAACTGTTTAGGTTTGGTTCAGCTGACTTTAACAAAGGACTATGTAAAATGTGCTGTTCTGCAGGTAACTGCAATCCTTCCTGGCTTTGAAATCTCTACCAAATTTAACAATTATTTGAGCATTTCAGTTGAAACTGCAACAGAAATTGAGCATAATACTTATGCTCTCAGAACCTACCAGATTCCTGGTTAGGTAAAGCCTGACTTAAACCTATTGCCTGCTTTTAAAAAGGTAACATGTTGGACATTGCATTTTTGACATTTATGGCTGGATCCAGAATTGGCAACTGCCACCTGCAGCTTACAGATGGACAAAGGATCTTTTAGCCCATATAAAGAAAGAAAAAAGAAGTTTTTCTGCATAGTATACAGTACTCCCTAACTCCACTGCAGCTGTTTCTTCATTTGATAAATGTAATTAAAGACAGTTCAGACTTTCCCCAAGTTTATCTTCTGCTGAAAGTGTTCAGCAGGATGAAATAGTCATGTTGTGGTGATAAACCAGTTACTGGGCCACCAGCATGCCAGTTAAAGCACCACTTCTGCATCTCTTAATTAGTCTGCAATTTTGGGATCACAGTGTAGACCAGCCTCAAGAAATCCTAATTTTCCCTACAATGTTTAAAGAACACAAGAAGGCAATTTGTGTTATTTCTTGTTCTAAGAGAACTACTGAAGACAGGATGAAGAAATGACTAAGCACATAATTACGTTCATCCAACCTGGATGGAACAAGTATGTTCACAAACAGAAAGGAATGCTGCATAAATATCTGCTGCTGCATATTTCTGGAATCAGATGTGCTAGATTTCGGAAAGATTTCTGTATTGACAATTCCATTATTTATTACAAATTGGATTCATTATGAAAGATAATATTCTTGTTAAAAAGCAGCTTTTAATTCAACTTTATACCTGTTAATTATACACTTGAGACACTTTGCACTGTATTCAACTGCAAATAACAGAATTTGAATAAAACATTAGAGCAGTCCATTTTCTAGCTTCCATTTTGACTTCTACCTGAAACATAAAAATGTGACAGCTGTCTTGGACACCAAATGCTCAAAACCAAAAGGAGATGTTTCATGACATAACCAGCTGTTAGATGCTGCCATTTCATGCTGAAAACACTAAAAACTTTTGCATTCAAGTGAAATCTAGAAATGTTCATTGAAAAGAGAAAAAAAAACCCTCTAAGCCAGTAAATCCTGAGTAAAAGACAGTTTCTCCTTAGACTATCCAACCTCAAGTGGCCAGCATACTACAAAAAGTGCCATATACACTTGCCCACTTCCTCAGTTCTTCCTTGGCTGAACCTGGAAGGCTGTTCTCATGTATTTCTGAGAAAATAATCACTTCTCAACTGTGAAATCAGAAATATGAGGGAGTTCAGTTAGCAGAGCACAAACTACAAAACCTTGAGCAACATGAGTCACTTTTTAAAAATTATTGATAAATTAAATGTCTTACAGAGAATTTCAAGTGATATACTTTTCTCAGGGCAAGCAAGAACAAGAGTGAAACCCATCTTTTTTATTCCGGGTTCAGTAAATGAGGGCTACAATCTTGTACAACTATCATCAGAGGTTACAAGAGCTTCCTTAGGAGGCTCAATCATACAGTACTGAATTCCAACTGAAAAAATATGTTTGAGAATAACAGAGGAAATAATACTACCTGTACAAGTTAAGACAGTTCAGACAACAGCAAGTTTCACTAGTGGTCTGAATAAAGCTTCTATATTAAATGAAAGACTAAATAATATGTGATCTTCCACAACAAATAAAGGTAGGGCTTCTGTGTATTTGACGTCTCCAAGCTACTTACTGAGATCTAATGATATTTTCCATCTCTCCATTTATGCTTACACTTCTGCAAGTCTGGAAGTGCCGGGAAGGAATTGTTTTTACCTATACATATTTTCTGTTAAGATTGTTTTCACGTCTGTATTCACAACATTCTTTCTAAATCTGTTTTCTGAATAGCTGGAACATTAACACTGAAATAATGACTACCTGTGGATTCCATAATCCTAAAGGTTATTACTTTGCATCAAGACAGATAAGTTGCAAAAACCAAACCCAAAAACCACAGGGCCAGATACAGTCCAACAACATTATTAGACTGTACATCATGAATAACATTCTTATTCAAGTTCTGTGGAACGCAAATACCATCTAATTGGTACAGCAGCAGCCCAAAACATTCCTAATTTTTTCCAGTACCCATTCCTTTTATTTTAGGAAATAGAGTGTTAAAAGAATGTTAGAATTACCATGTCAATCAGTTCAAAGTTAAAGAGGCCAAAACTCAACATTAACTCAAGAGCCATAAATTCCTACTGTGCACCTCCACCAAACTTCTTTTTAAATCCATCTAGATCCTCTTTATTTCAACTCATACCCACTGTGTCTTGTCATCTCCACCATTCACCAATGTGAAGCATCTAGCTTGGTCTTCTTGATGACCTCCTCCTGGGCACTGGAAGGATGCTATTAGGTCCTCTTGAAACTGCTTCTCCTCTAGGTTTAAGAAGCGCAGACACCTGAACCTCTCTTTACTCAGTGTTTCAGCTCCCAACCATCTTAGTGGCTTCCTACTGAACTCAGTCCAGTTTGTCAATACTTTCTTGTATTTGGGAGTCTAAGACTAGAAGTGACTTGGACTACATCTGTCTAAAAAATGCCAAGTTAAGAGGGATAAGCTTTTCCTTCCCTCAATATACCATTGAAACAACCCAGGATACTTTGCTCTCTTTGCAGTCAGGGCACACTGCTAACTTATGTTCAGGATGCTGTACAGCAAAACCCTTACATTTGTTTCCACAGAACTCTCCTCAAGATAGTATTGCTGTAAGGAATCCTTTCTTTGTAGGTGTAGAACTTTGCATTTTTAGAATTTCATGAGGTTTCTGTCGTCCCATTTCTCCAGTCTATCTAGGTCTCTTCCGAACAGCAGATCCATTTCTATCAACTGGTTCTCTTCAATTTGGTGCTGCCTGCAAACATGCCAAGTGAACCCTGTCACCTCCTCTGGTTCGCTGGTAAAGATATTAAAAGGACTGGTCCCAGGACAGACCCCTACACTCCACTTCCACTGGCCTCATTGACCATTATCCTTTGGGGCTGAACAATCTTTTCTTTCACTCATCTTGTCCACCCATCCAGACTGTGGTACCTTAACATGGCAGCAAGAATATTGTAAGAGACAGTGCTGAAGGCCTCACAAACATCTGAAGTAAATACCTCGCACTGTTCTCCCTCTAGCCACAGAAAAGCCAACACGTCTGTACCCACAGCACTCTACAAGCATAAAATTAAGAACAGTACTGTAAACCCTGTGAACAAGAGTTAATGTAATAGTACTCACTAATGAAAACTGCAGAAATTATGAAAGCAGAAAAGCAACTACTCCGAAACCGAAATCTCTCACTGTTAGATAGGTAAACACAACACAACTGTGAGAACTGTAGCATTTTAGACAGCAAAATTATTCCTTCTGTAAGCTGTCATAAAAATTAAAACCCCCTTTTGATGCAGGAGCACACAGTTCACAATACCAGTTACATCCTGAATCAAAGAGCCACTAATCGTAACTGTAATACATTCATATTAAGCCTGTTTGGAATGACAGAAATTATAACCTTTGTTACAAAGTTATATTTCACCAAAGTAAGCTACATAAAAGTGAAGAGGCTATTTAAAAGAAGCATCTCAAAGTGTAAATTCTTGCACGTGACAGGGATCATCCATCAAAACCACCAAAATGGTTAAACACACACCGCTTATTAAAAACAAGCAAGCAAGAATAACAAAAAAAGCCCTGGGAAAACCAGCTTGATTAAAAACAACATTGCAGAATGTTATTTTAGGTAGAAAAGCATCTTTTTAAAAACGGATGTTGCTCCTTAACAATGAAAACAGGATGGGGGAGGATTTCCCATAAACTTTAGCCGGTTAATTAGAAAATGTAAAAAAAGGAAAGCAAAGTAAGTTATAAAACCAACTTTTAAATAACTTTCTCAATTCACAATTAAAACCAACTGTTCCAAGAACAAGCACAAAGATAAGAAAGAATCATGAAAGAAGAGCTCAAACAAAAGCACCAAAAAAGCTAAATTGACTTTTTTTCTCCCTGATGCTCACTGTAGAAGAGCAGATGGAATTTGCCACAACAGTCTTTCTCGAGAGGGCTAGAACAGAGACAGCCTTTTATGCAATCAGAGTAAGTTAATCTAGATAAAACCATTAACAAGTCATCAAGATCAGACAGTATTCACCCATAATTTCCAGACAAATTAAAATATTAAACAATTGATCTAACAACTGTGGTGTGAACTTTATTCCCTAAAAGTGCTCTATAAGACTGCAACGATAGTCAAATAGTGCACCATTTAAATAAAAAAATCAGCTTTCTGGGAGCAGCCAGGGAAGTTTGGTACATATAAGCCAGGCCTGCAGCAAAGAAAACAGTTAAACTGTAGCAAAACCAGCAAGACCAAGCATATGGATGAATATATAAGAAAAACCAGCAGCTTTTGTAGTGGGAAGTCATTACTACTAGTAGCAGCTGAAGAATTGATAAGCAGCTGAATAAGTGTGATTTCAGTGTCAGGACAGATCCGAATTTTCAAGAAGTTTGGACAAGCTACCTAATGAAAGGTAAGAAACCTCCCAAACAAACCGTGCTAACACAAGACAAAAGGGAAGATCCTAACAGAATCAAATAACGAGCTAAAACAATTACAAGCAAGAGCAAAAATAAACCATTTTTCATATGAGAGGTTTTGCCAGCAGAGCTCCTAGAGCCAGTGTGATTAAGCACATCTAAGGTCTAGAAAGCTAGTTTAAAAAAGAAGTCAAAAGGCTTACTAATTATACAAAATTATTTGGCATGACCAAAAATAAATCTGATCAAAAGGTATAAATGACTGAAGGATAAAATTCCATGTAAATAAAAAAGAAAGCGCATAGAAAAAGAAATCACACATGATCATAGAATCATTGTTTGGAAAGACAAAAGACCTCCAAGATCATCAAGCCCAAGCTCTGACCAAATACCACCATGCCCACTAAACCAACCATATCATGAAGTGCCACTTCTACCTGTTTTTTGAACACTTCCAGGGACAGTGACTTAACTAATTCCCTGGACAGCCTCTCCAATGTTTAACCAATCTTTCAGTGAATAAATTTTTCCTAATATAAAACCTGAAATTCTCTTGGTGCAACTTGAGGCCATTTCCCCTTGTTCTATTGTTTGTTACGGGAAAGAAGACCCCCATGAACAACAAAACTGTAGAATGTTTCTTTTCAAGTTACTAACAGCAAGTTTAACACACAACAGGCTCTAAACCCCTGTGTTAAGGGGGTCTAAACCCCTGACTGTTAAGCAGGACCATTTTTTAATACAGATAACCTGAAAAAAGTAATTTGAATACTGATATTTAATAAAGATATACAAGAAAAAGCACAATTCTAATGAAAACAGCATCATCAGGTAGCCAAGTAACTACGAGAAATTAAGTGTATTTGCACACTTCTGCGCAAAGTGCAAGTCTTTCACATTTTCTACTGCTTATATATTAAAACATCTGAAAAACAGTTCTTGCAGCTGGTATGTCGATATCTTTATTGCTACACAGCAAGGTACCAGTCTCTTGCAAAGGCAGACTTCTAGTAAATAGCTGTCAGCAAGTCTATGCGTGACTGAAGTCAAATTACAAATAGTAAAGGAACAGGTTTTTGAACTTAATGCCAGCAAAATATCATGTATCTAATCCATGAAAGAATTACAGACTTTAAGTCTGCTATTATTTTACTATCCATACCATTTACTTTTCGGTCTGCTCCACAGCTTTGTTTAAACTTACTAATCAATGTAAGATACCATTGGTATCTTACCAATAACAGTTTCTACATATATACAACAGGAAATATTTATATATTTCAATTATCTATGTATAATATTACATCTGCAAAATTTATAAATACCTAAAAATGTTAACAGTGAAATTAAATATGCCTTTAGTAACAAGCAACTTGGTTAAGTCCCCTGAAATCTCTGCATCTAACTTTTACAGTTACTTATCAAATGCACCTCTTTCTTGACAATAAGAAAAGATTGGAATGACTAGAACTGCTTCCTAAGAGAAAAATGGAGTAAAAGCCACTACATTAAAAAAACCAGTAAAACAAACCCAAATGACACACCACACAAACTCCTCCTCCCCTCCAATTCCAGAACACAAGACCCCTCTTTAATTCTCTATGCTCATCGTATGAATGATCTTGCTGACCTCCAAGCACACATAACACAACAGCATCAACACTTCTGCTTGTTTTATGGAATGACATGCCACACCAATTTTGGCCAGCTTTCTGCCAGACCAGTTTAAAGCACTGTAATTTTACTCATAATTAAAATAAAAACACCTATATATTAATCTTTATTTAAATTACGTAAGCTACTAACAGCTTAAGAAAACAATCTACACAGTTATTGAAAGGTATTGAAAGAGGCATGTGCTACAATGAAAACTAATCCTCTCATAAATGAATTATTACAAAGAAAATAATTTCTTGTCTTCTAACACAGTAAGAGCACAGATATTTATTACAAAGCACTTCACAGATTCCAGTTAAATTCCTTGAGTGTTGCTAGGAAAGTGAAGCAGAACAAGTGATTGAAAAAACAACATAGGTTTTTTTAAATACACACAAACCTGATAAGAACCACTATACTTTGATGCACAATTTTAGAGGTGATGTCAGGCAAGTCTGCAATTATTAGTGAATTCATGTGAAAAAGTAGGAAACAGAATTTGACAGTCTGGTCTAAAAAGTGAATCAATTACTAAGATTAAAACCCAGATCAAGAAGAACCAAGACTGCTGTGTTAATCCTTCCTGGGCATCACATTACTCACAAATTCCACATTCTGTATATTTAAATATGGATTTAAAGTAAAGAATGATCACAGGCAGAAGATCTGACACAGAAGATTAATGATAAGTAATGAAGACTATGTGAATGAATGGTCTGTGAATGGCCCAGCATAACACAGGATTAGCATGTCAGAGAACAGTATCTTCTCTCACAACTGCTACATGCCATCACATCACATAACAATGCTAATAAAACGTTAGTCATCATCAAGCCTTATCCTTTTTAAGATGCAGGCATCAAGTACAGACACATATGGACACAGTAATTCAAGAAAAGCAAGAAGTTTTAGTTTATTCCTGAAGTAAAAACATGCATGACATAGAAAAAACTCACCCATTTTTTTAGAAGCACGACAATACTTAAAAGATTTTTAAAAAACCCCTTGTAATTTAATACATTTATACATAGAAACTAAAAATATTCCACAAATGAAGCAAATTCAAGTGGTCAATACATCTTAAGGGATGGGAAAGAGGTGTCCCAAACAAACACTCAAGGCCCTGCCATACCCAACAGTATTCACGCCTCATAACCAGAGCACCTCATTCGGACAGGTAGCACAAAATTCACTTCTCTGGTGAAACACCAGTGAGTGTGACAGCTCCTACTACACAGTGTTGGCCATTACAGGGTCATAGCTTTGTTTCCTCTTTGATTAGAAGAAAGTATAGAAAGGAAGACAATTAGCTGGGCTGAGCAGTAACCTGAGCAATTCACTGATAAAATACAGATTCTTATGGTTTCTACCTGGGCTTTAGATGAAATAGTAATTTTGATTACAATCTGTATGTATGATAGCATCTGAAAGCATTATTTAAATAAAGCATAGTCTAGTCCTTTCACTGTAGTGCTGCTGTCTGACATCTCTTAACTTTATAGGTCACATGGCAATTTAGCAACCACATATTAAATCAATTTTTCTTGAAGTAATCATCAATCAAATTTTTCTAAGCTATTATTTTTTCCACTTGAAAATATTTAACACCAGAGATCAGAGGCTTTGGGATGCCACTCCCACATCAGCTAGCAATATCCATTTTTAAAAATTATTTGGAAGACTTGAAAGGAACTTCCTAAAAACAATTATGAATTTGGAGGAATACCAAACAACAAGTTAGGTACAATGATGTCTGAGATGGCCACCTAAAAAACAGAGACTAGACAGGAATAAGGGAATAAAGGTAGGTATTTATTTGAAGGGCCTTCAAAGGTACACCCTGGGCAGGCCAAAGGCTACACCCAAGATGGACCCCGAGTCACGAGTTCTTCACGTTTCTATAAGTTTGATCCATTTGCATATCAGGGTTAATTCTCCAATTAAAGCTTCAGTTAATTATGTAATTTCCCCAAGCTTACCCCCCTTCTAAGATTTTGGTTTACTCATTTTGGGCCTAGGACAGTCAGGGTGTCCTTGAAGAGCAAGCTTGGAGAGGCTTTGTTATGTCCACCTAGCATGAGAGAACAGCAGCTAACAGGCTACAGAAAGCTTCAGAGTTACACACTAAGCAATACAGAAAGTTAAAACCTAAGGCATCTCAATGTGCATTCTTATAATATGTATTGTGCTTCTAGTTTTTCTCAGATATCACTGTTACCAGCTTAGTTCAATTCAAGCATCAATGAAGTGTGCCAACCAAGATGCAATTGTGGAATATTTTGTGTCTCAGTTACATGGCTTTTTTCCACCCTTGAGGAACTGGTTTTGGCACAAAACTGAACTCAAAAGCCCATCTCTCTTCTCCTTCCTGTTCTCTCCACCAATACATGCCATACGTATTTCTTATAAAACCAAGCAAATCTAATAAAAATAAAATGAAATTTCAGAGGTTTTAAAATAAGCAATACCAAATGAGATTTTTTGAGTGTCTAGTGTGTCTGCTTAGTAAATTATTAATCCAGGATCAATTTCAATGAAGTGTCAAGTCTAATGGAGCCTACAAAGAAATTACAGCAACGTTTTTCCATATCCTGTTCATGAAATAAAATCAGTTCAGCATTTTAATTAGAGAAAATCTAATTTAAAGAAACCTTTAACTGTTGATATTAGGCAATGCAATTTACAGTCCTTGAAATTTTATTAATTAATTATTCTAAACCTGTTAATTACCCCCATAGCTAATGTTATGTCTAAATATTAATTCCTTAAAAAAAATGTCTTCAAGCTAGTCATTAAAGCTTCTCCTGAGGGAAGTCCAAGCTAACTTTAACTCAGTAGCTTAAAAGCCCTAATGAATTACAGAAGGCAACTAAACAGAATGCATATAATTACTTTCAGTGTCAACACAAAATAACTCTTAAAAAATAACATTCCTTTCCAGATTATATCTTGTGTGTCTTTTCATTACTTATATTTAACATTTTGCACCCATCTACTAAGACACATATTCTCATTATTCATTACAACATAAAAGAAGTTCGCAGTTTAGGGACCTGTATACTTTACTACGTAAATCACATAATGCAACATTCGTGTTGGTACAGCAATATCTGTACAAATTAGGTGCAAGAATTTTTAAAAAGTTGACTGCTTTACTTGCTTGCGCATAGACAACTTGAAGCACATATTTCGTCTCTTTAAGCTATACTACTTACTGTAGATGGAAAACTATTCCATTGTCTCTAACTCATTTTTCATAGATATTTTTTAGTTTCAAAACAGGATACAGCTGTCCATTCTTCCTCAAACAGATGCATGTTTTAATTCAAAATGCACAAAGAGACACTGGAAGTTCAAAGTGGGAACAGGGTGGCTGAGAATGCTCTTTAGAAGCAAGAGGAAGACAAGATAAAAGTGAACTGGAAGAAAGAATTAGAAAATTCTTACCTGGGAAGACAGAACCACAGAATAAGCTGAGTAGGAAGGGACCCACAAGACTCATCATCTTCACCTCCTGGCCCTGCACAGCACCATCCCCAAGAGTCACACCATTTGCCTGAGAGGGTTGTCCAGCAGTGGGTCAGAAGTATCAGTGGGCCATTTTCCCATGCTACTCTACATAAGAGCATCAACATAAGATTTGGATATTTATTTTCTTATCTTTATTTTGATAGGATTATGAATGAACAGATAACAGAGTTGAGAAAGAGATTATAAGCTATTTCTCAGTGCTACAATTTTTTTTCTTTTAATGTAAACACTACTGCCTTTGGTTCAGCTTCATAACTATTTCTCTTTAGACACCCAACACACTAAATGCTTGGGAACGCTCGGTGAAATTTACTAAAAAAGGATAATTACACAGCTTAGACAAAGTAGTTCAACTACAATTTAAAAAAATGCCTCTTTTTAGAATCAGAGAAATTTGCCAAGAATGAAGCATGACTCTCCTGTTGGCACAACAGACTATCTAGTCTAAGGCCTATTTGATACCATTTCACACTATTATTGCTCAATTATATCTAGTTGTTCTTAAAAACTCTTTGACTTCTCAAGTGCTTATGGCTCCCCATATTTAACGGAGATGATCTTAATGTCAGTTCTCCTAAATGTGTGAAACATGAACAGGGTTGGACAAGGACTCTTACCAAGAAACACAGTGTTCATCAAATATTATATCTAAAAGAAGTCTTTCCAGTGTGAAGATGAGGAGCTATAAAGATCACCGGGGTATAAGCTGGCAGCAGCTGTGAACAACTATTTAGGTCCCACACATAAATAGCTTTGTTCCAGAACCATAGAGAATGTTAAGTGACAGCATCAAATTAAACACAAGTTTTGTGGACCTTGGCTTCTTTTGATGAAAGGCTGTGGGAGTGAAGGAGAACAGACATCAGTGTACTACGTTCCCAGTGCTAGAGAAGGAAAGTGCAATCCCTTCCTTTATACTTTCCACTGTCCAGTATTTCTAGTTCTTTGCATCTACAATTATAAACAATATTATGTTTATAATCAAACATAATTAATAAAGTAGGAAGATCTTCTAAGAAGGCAGGAGAGGTGAGAGGCAAATCAGTTTAATTTAACAAGCTTAACTTATTATAGTACATCTTTGAATAAGGATTAATTGCTATCAACACATCAGAAAAACAAGTTATTTTTAAAATAGATTTTGGTCACTAAGCTTTTAAAAAGTGAATATAAATACTCATGCTGGAAATGCAGGTCATTTTATATTTTCAAGGCATGGTACCTCAACGAAGTGCAGGTCACAGTTACCTTGGGCATAATGATATCATTAGATAATCTCAACCCAGCTTGACATTAAATATTTATCTGAACGGTCTTGTTACAAAAGAACTTTTCAATAACAATGAAAAGTAATCATAGCTGTTAGCATGAAAAGTTGAAATTAAAAGCTATAACATTATAACCATTTGTATTTTGTTAAATGCTTTCATAACATATCTTTTTTATAAAGAGGTTGCACACAATCAAACATACAAAGCTACAGTCTGTACTTTCAGGCTTTCTCTGGTCATTCCATAAAACAAATGGCCAAATAATCCCCATAGTCAAAGACAACCTTGGAGGAATTAACTGCGCAAAATGGTGTATGCTTGTCATCGGGAGATCTGAGTATAGGAAAGAGAAGGTCAACCCTGCAAACATTTCTGAGTGTCTTTAAAGTTTATACTTTAGGAGACACAACATGAAGTTTTATGGCTAATTCATCTTGTTTTTAACTGGCCAAGAAAATGGGAAAAGGTGGAAAATTAGGTTGGTGGAGAAAATAGGAATGATATGTCTCAAAGGTTGGAGGATGTAAACTCCCATCCTGGACGTGTTTAGGGAGTGAGTTTTACTGTGATGCTTGATTACTCGTTGAAATATACAGGTGCCTGGCACTGATGGATAATTCCCGTTTCCTTCTGTTCTTCCTCTTTGTGTTCAGAAAAATGCATCATACAGATTTTTCCTCCAGCGTCGCTATAAAGTAGCAAACAGCTTCTAGTACGAGAGTAAGTTGCTAATGTGACAGAAAGGTTAAAAGGAAACCCCACCATCACTTCATTTTGCAACTAACCCCAAGAGTGCTTATAAAACATTGATTAAAAAGCCATCTTCTTAAGATGACTTGCTTACAACCAGAAACTGAGAGCAGAGACAAGATCCAATACCCAATTCAAAGTAACAGCAAGACGAAAGATGGTGCCTGCACGGGAGATTCAAATGGAGCTCTTCATGTCCAAGAGTCAGGAGACAAACACTGCCCTGAACTGAGAAAGTGACTACCAACAAGTTGCACTGTTAATGAAATTACCTCCACTGTATGCCTGGCCCCTGGCAGAGTGGACCACGGGGAAGATGAATTACACAGAGGGCTCAGCACACTCAGAGACTGCTCTTAATGCCCCGGAATGTGCCTCAGCAGAATGCCCGTGTCCGGCACCACTGGCTGGAATCCAAGCAGATCCATTACCCTCCCTTTATACATCAGCTTACCACATGCCTTGCTGACACCAGAGATATGTCTTTCCTCCTCCTCTTTATTTTTAACTTTAGTATCTTTAACACAACTGAGATGCATACTTCAGGCTATACCATTAAGGAGGATTTTAAAACCAGTTTAGCACTTGGTAAATTATTGTGCTATCTTCCCAATGCTAACCTAATACTGTTTCAAAACCAGCAAATTAAACTAACGATACAGTTCACACAGATGCTTACATGAGTTACATTGAGCTACCTGGACTTGAATACCAAGTTAGCTGCATATGAACCCTCTAAATGTCCCTAAAACCAATTATTTTTGACTCAAAACCAATTATTTTGATTATCTCAGAAAAAAAAATAGTCCTTATCAGGAAGTTCTTAGTAAATAGAGGACAGAAAAAAGATAACGATAAATTTCCTTTCAAACCTGATTTACTTCTTCTTCAGTTGTGGGTATTTACTGTACCCAGTTGTACCCAAATCTGGTTGAGAAATAGTGTACCTTTGAAATTCTGTGTCTCTTTTGCTCTGGCCCCCAAAGAATCATATTTCTATCCCAGATGAACAGTACCACCAGAACCTAAATATTTTTACTTGGGAAAAAAATAGACAACACTACAGAAAGCGCCTTTTTTTTTTTTTAATAAATCAGCACACACAGTTAATTGGTTGATAATATGTTTATCTGATCTGAAAGATGCAGACTGAATTTTGTGTTTTGCTCTATCCAGATCATGGATTTGAGACTAAATAAATCCCAACCTTCCCTACTCTTCAGACTCTCCTTATTCTGAAAAAGTACTTCTCCTCTTGATTCTTGTACACAGAAGAAATCTTCCCAATACTGTCAAAACAGCAATATTCCTACTTTTCAGACTACAACTACCTGCTTTGTTTTCAGTGGGGAAAAAAAAACTAATTGAAAAAAACCTTCTGCCCATTCTGCAGCAAACTTACTTCTACAGAATAGTCTGAGGCTTTCTGTACAGAAATGCAGATGCCCAGGACTTACTAGCACAGTTATCATATGCTGAGGTGTAGCCTTGCTGCTTTTAACAAGGGCACTAAAACGCCACACCAAGCCTGGCATTATGAACACAGCTGTTCATTCCTATGCTAATAAGGAGAAGAATTAGAAAAAAATGAATTGCAACACTACACTCCCACACCACCACAGAAAAAACCCAGGGGGAGCTTTTATTCCCACAGTAAAATCTCAGTTCAGGATTTGTAGCTCAGGTATCACAAGCTTATATATGTTTTGCTGCAGTACATGAGAACCCTGTTATTAACAATTATCCCAACATACAAGACACTATAAAAACAACTGACATAAAGACAATCTAAGTTTATACTTCTAAACTATTTCCATGAAAAAAAATTTCCTCTCACTTTGTTTTTTTCTTTTTTCACACTTAAGATCTTCCCAAGCTGCTTCTGCATGGGAAGTGATCCTCTTCCCCTTTCTCTCTGAAGGTCACCAGCTCTCAACAAAACAAGAAAATAAGTCATATGGAGCAAACTCATACTATGAGGAAAGGAGTAGGATATTAAATGGATAGCCAACTAGGAATTCCACAAGATTAAAGCAGCTGTCAATTTTTGCAGCCTTTTTTCTATCACTATAGGCTTGTTTTTCACTGTGGTTAAGTAGTGCACCTTGGCACTTCAGTGAAGTTTCTCCCCTTGTGATAAAACAAATGCCACCAAAAAACTCACCAAGGCTCTTCCTACACTTGACTCTAAAGATGAAACTATAAAGTAAAGTGTATTTATACATCAATCCTTCCATTTAGTTTCATCATGAATACTAGCAAAGCATTTGATATCAATAAAGTATTAAAGAGCATAATCAAAAACAGTCCTGTGGAGAAGGACTTGAGGTATGGTTGATAAAAAACTCAACATGAGCTGTCAGTGTGCTCAAATGCATTCTGGGCTGCATCCAAAGCAGCGTGGCCAGCAGGACAAGGGAGGGGATTCTGCCCCTCCGCTCTGCTCTGGTGAGACCAGCACAGTAAATGGTGCTCCCAAGACAAGAAGGACATGGAATTGTTGGAGTATGTCCAGAGGAGGCCATGTAGTTGGTAAGAGGACTGGAACACCTCCCCTATGAAGACAGGCTGAGAAAGTTGGGGCTATTGAGCCCACAGAAGAGAAGGTTGTGTGGAGATCTCATAGCAACCTTCCAGTGCCTGAAGGGGGTCTACAGGGAAGCTGGAGAGGGATTCTTTGTCAGGAACTACAGTGATAGGACAAGGAGTAATGGGCACAAACTGAAAGAGGGGCAATTTAGGCTGCATATTAGGAAGAAATTTTTCACTGTGAGGGTAATGAGATACTGGAACAGATTGCCCAGAGAAGCTGTGGATGCCCCAACCCTGGCAGTGTTCAAGGCCAGGCTGGGTAAGGCCTTGAGCAACCTGGTCTAGTGGGAGATGACCCTGCCCATGACAGGGGGATTTGGACTAGATGATCTTTAAGGTCCCTTCCAACTTGTAATATTCTACAATTCTATGAAAGTCACATTATTTTTCACAATACTGAGAAAGAATCTCATCTTTCACTTAAAAGCTTCTAGCCCTTACGATTCAGAAGTTTCAGGCCTGGAGGTTCAAAATGGATGAAAAGAATCCACATGACCTTAGAGAAAACCATTACACTTTCATCCAGTTCAATTTTAAGGCTTGATTTATGATTTTTGAACACTTATGACAACTACATAATCCTACCATGAAGTTCCACTTACTCTCCTGTCAAAGCACTGTTTTACCATTGCTATGTGGTACAGAAATTGCTTATGAATATATATACCAGCTATGGTATATATATGTTCTTTTAATGTCAGACATTTCATAGATACCTATTTTATGAATAACACAAAATTAATTATGCTATTTTATATACTTATTGCATAGAATAACATTTTTTGAGACAACTGCAACAACACAGAGTGCCTTCCTCAGTGCCTTAGGCACACATCAGTTCCAAAAATACAGTAGAGAAGTCTCTGGAGAAGAAAAGATCCACTTTCTCATCCCCTGCTTCCTCTACTATAAAAGTATTATATTAAATAGGAATATTGAAGGACTAATACTATAAAGGAACAAAAGAAATTTTTGCTGCAAAAGCTGAACACTCGCTTTTAAGAACTGCCTATAGGAGAAGTTTCACACATTCAGCAAAATATCTCAATATCAAAAATTATTCAACTGATGCATAGGCATGCTATGCATAGTGTTGCTAGCATGCCACCTTCAAATTCTTACGAAAACTATTCATGGCCTCTGCTCTTTGCAAATTACAGCCTGAAGAACCAAGACCCTACCCACAATTAAAAGCACATCATTATTGTCTCACGGCTATGTCAACATAACCTGATCATCATCAGTAACTCATCATCTGTCTAATTCAAAGTTTACCAACAGAAAAGACACGTTCTACAGCTTGGCGTGGTGACCAAAAGCTTGTGCAATCTTCCCAGTTACAGAAGGTGCTTGAATGAAGGATATTGGGTCCATCAACTTTGTTTTGCCAAACACCCTCACAGGGACACTCAATGGGCCAGAAGCACCCCACGAGCACGCAGTGATGGGAAACTTACAATCTCCAGGTCTGACGTAGCAGGATAACAGCCTAGTCATGACCTCCAGAATGGCAAGGAATACTGTATGCATGAAGTTTTATACACTTTGAAGAACTGCAAGCAACTTTTAAATACACTTACATCGGTCTAGTCAGATCAGCTGGGTATTTCCCACGGCCAGAACCGGATGTTAGTAACATGAATTCATCGAGGTGATACACAGTCACACACACTCTCCTGAACCGCATGGAAGGCTCTCATTCCATCCTATTAATACCACATCCAGAATTTAATCCCTACGCAGCCTGGCCCAGAGCCACTGTGTCTGCTTTCCATTACTCATCACCTTCTAACTCTGCATTCAAAGCGGAGCCCAGAGCAGTCCATTTGCTTCAGCAATGGAAGCAGTTTTGCTTCCTGCTGGTACATCAGCCCCTCGTATGGAGTCTGCAGCTCCTGGAAGTGATAGAGGGAAAATGACCTAACCCACAGGCTACAGGAGATGAAGAAGGAATAAAGATGCCCCATTACTCCCACAACTACAGTCTCACAATTCTTACCCATAAAGGATTCAGCCACGTGATGACTCTCCGGATAATCACTCCCTATTTGCTCTCAGTACCAGCACTTTGCAATACTGGAAGTGGTACCTCCTACCACAGCCAGAGAGAATGAGTGTACACTGCAAGGAAAAATCCATCTGTACTGGAAAACCATATACTCCTTTAAAAGTTTTACACCACGGAATCTGACTACGATTCCATGATTTCTGACAATGCATCATGATTGCATTGCTGTCATTTAAAAAAGCAGTACTGTCGAGGGAGTCTGAACTGCAGATTATAAAGTAAGGCGCCCATGAAAAACATTCCGTAAACAAATGGTGTATTATCAGTGGAAGTGCATTATTTTCCATAAGGCTGTTAATATAAAGAATCTGGTATTTATTGCTATACAAAATCTGCTCAACTGACACATCCAACAGTGCTGGTGCACTTAAATATTTAGATTTTTCTTTATATTTTTCATTTTTGAGGCTGAAGAGAAGCAAGAACATAAATCTTAAACAGTAACAATGCAACACTGTTTGGCAATATGACATTGTCAGTTTTCCAAATTTAACAGCAGTTAGGAAAAAATTATGTCAGCAATTTCCCACAATATTTTTCTGGAAGGTTGAGTAGGAACATTACAAACAATTGGTATATTCAGAATAAAAGAAAACACTGTGTTTTAGGAAAAGTAATTTTATACCCTTTACACTGTTTATCATTCATTATGGTTCTTCAGCTAAACTAAAATCTTAAGTTTTAATGGACTTTTTTTTAATCCAGAAGCAGATCTGCTTTAGTTTTTGCCATTTTTGTTTTCCATGTGGAGTCCTTCCCATAGGTCACAGCCTAAATGCTGTTACTTACAACTTTTTAGATCTTTAGTACTCTTTTTCAAGAAATTTCCTTGGAAGAGCTCAAAAAGGCAAGCATAAATTTCTTTACAGAAGTGCTTAACTACAGCTCAATGAGAAAAAATAAACAATTTTTTTTTCCCAGAAGGAGAAATACTGCAACAGTAACACACACATACAGTAACAAGCTATAAAAACAAACTCCAGCTGATATAATACATATACTTCTGATATAATACAGAAGTTGATTTAATTTGAATGACAAATTACAATACACATTTTACCTGTGTATAACAAAATAGAGTATGTTTCACTCTTATAAATTAATCCAAACATATTTTAAGATTTTGTTGAGAAGTTTCCATATGGGAAGGTCTGTCTACATCCAATTCAAATGAAAAGAGTTCACAGAGCTTAAAAAATTCCCACTTGAGTAAAGAAAAAGTAGCAGCATGCACTGCCAGATAATCTGGTGGAGGGTTAGAAGAAAATAATGGTAGACAAAACAAGTCACAGCACAGGAAAAGCATCTGCACATTGCAGAGCTCACTCAACTGAGCACAAATGGAATCTGCATATTGTTTTAGAAGGTCTCTTTCCATCACTCCGTTGTTCCTTATGTGCTTATAAACATCCCTGGCCTAGCCACAGGATTTCTGTATAATCAGAACATGAAAGACGTAATTTTTCTGACTGCAAACTTGCTAAAACATATCCACATTTTCCAGGTAGCTGCTGTAGCTGTACCATTGAAAAAAAAGTATTCCCCTAAATTACATTAGTGACACAAACATTTCAGAAAGACAAACCAGATCTTGCACCTGTCTGAAGCACTGAAAAAAGGTTTTGTCTGATCCATGCAGGTTAGCAATAAAACTCACTTTTAAAGCAAACAAACAAATAACTTCCCAAGATGTTCTACTGTGGACCCAAGTGGGCTGTTTGTGTCTGGAAAAGAGTTAATTCTGTGTTTTGGATTTAGAAACAGTGTTGCTACCTACAGGGATGTTTTCCTAACTGCTGAGCAAGGCTCACACAAAGCCAAGGCCTTTTCTGCCTCTCATCCCAGCCCACCAGTGAGTGGACTGGGGGTTCACAAGGAGTAGGGAGTGGACACAGCCTGGACAGCTGACCCCAGCTGACCAAGGGGTGTCATATGGCGCCATGGTCAGTGTATAAAGCTGGAGGCAGAAGGAGGATGAGAGGATGTTTGGAATGATGGTGTTTGTCTCCCAGAGTCACCATTACGCATGGCAGAGCCCTGCTCTCCCGGGGATGGCTGAACATGGGAAGTGGTGAAAAAAATCCCATTTTGCTTTGTTTGCACATGCAGCTTTTGCTTTATCTGTTACACTCTCTGTATCTTAACACATAAGTTTTTTCCTCTTTACCCTTCTGACTCTCTCCCCCAAGGAGAGAGGGAATGAGGGGCTGTGAGATGTGTAGTTGCCAACCGGGGTTAAACCATGACAACAAAAAGTAGAAAAGTTTCTCTTAAGTGGAGATGGATCTCATGAAGAACATCTAAGAACCACAGCACCAAGCCTGAATGAATTCCAGAACTGTTTGGATAATACTTTCAGGCACATGGTGTGACTCTTTGGGATGGTCCTGTGCAGGGCCAGGAGATGGATTTGATGATCCTTCAGGGTCCCTTTCAACTGAGCTTATTCTGTGATTCTGCAATGTGAATAACTAAGTCAAGCATCAATTCTCCTCATTTGTTGCTTATTGAACAGTACACATTTAATATTAATGCTTTACATTAGAAAAAACATAAAAAATTTTGGCAAACTTGTGAGATCATAAAATATAATTACAAAGTCCATTTTGTGATGGCGAACAACACAACATGACAGAATTTTGTGCTTTTCTCCTTGGCAAGATCTCACATCAGCGAGCCCATGCAGTCAAGTTCAAAGCCCAGCCTGATCTGGCAGCACACAGACCTCTGCCTCTTAGAGGGCCACCAGAAGAAGCTTTTGATAGAACCTCAGGCAGATTTCATCCATTAAATTCTGAGCACATCTATACATTTAGACTAGAAAGTTTCAAAATAAATCCCATAATTTCTCTATTAACACAGTCTTATATTTATTTTTTATTATTGTATTCACACAGTGTGTATTTTAAGTATATTTTATACATATGCATACATATTCTTACCAGTATATCTAAATTTACATTACAAATATATATGTACATAGCTTTATATGCAGCTCGGCATATGTTGTTTTAATATTACAGCACTATCTGTTAATAGATTATTGTAATATAGCAGTATCCCCAATAAAATGCATTATCAAAGAAAATACATACTTTTAAAAAAAAGAAAGATTAAGAAAAAAGTATTTGGAAACACCAATTTTCTCCATTTCATGTAACTTTTCCATCTGTGCTAGAGTTTGTGCAGTTTTTGGAGGCAGATGAAGGAGATTCTCTGATGATTTGGCAAAGGAGCAGGGAACGTATCAGTACCAATAATATTTATTAGCTACATCTGCTGTAAGTGCTTTTTATAGACTACATGAGTGCAAGACAGTCATTCTTGAAATTTCTCCTACCCTGAAAGGGACACAAACCTTGAGGAACTACTTGTAATGACGTCTGGTGTTTAAAGCTGACAAGACTCCCTTCTCTTGTCTTTTAGTTCTATGTGTAATAAAAAGCTCGGTGAGTAGCAGCAAGGAGCTATAGCCTACTATAGGTGTTCTGAATGAGCATTTCACACAGTTCCATCTTGGATGATCATGTAAACTAGATTCTGAGTTATTTGTTCTTTCTGGCTAGATTACGTTTCCAAAATGCTGAGCCACTTGCCAGGAATAACCATATTCAGTCAGCCACAATGTTACATAAAAGTCTACAAGTAAGTGTAATACAGAGCTCTCACGCTAAGCCAGCAAAAGCATTTGGAAAACAGGACGAAGCAGCAGCAATGGGAGAATAGTCACTACTGCTTGTACAGAACAGATCATTTCCTACCAAAAAAAAAAAAGGTAATTATCAATATGCTCTAAGTTTCTAGGGAAAAAAAAGGCAAACAGAGTTTCCATTTAAGAAACCAAATGAAAAAGAAACTTTGTAATACCTACATTGAAACCATCTACCGTTTTTATTGGAGAAAAAGTCTTGTATCACCAGTAAATAGATGTTAGTTTCTTCACTAAAAATCAGAATATTATTTTGTGCAACTCTTTGTAATCAATCTATTTTTTGTTTTCAGGCAAGCTATTTTCTTATCTGTTTATGTTTGTGCATTAACATAAACAGCCAAAGATTCTCAAGCACTAACCTTTTACTACATTAGCTAAAAACACAAAACCATGCAGCTTAACTCACCCCATCTGTCCACAAGTATCAAAGTGCCTAGAAAGAATGTTAGTTAGATTTTATTTAATCACCGAAGTCATATAGGAAGAGTGAATTCAAGGAAAAGGTGACAGATCAGATGACAGTTAAATTTTAACCTTGACCTCTAAGATTACATTTGACATCATGTTGTTTTAGTATCAATGAAGACACCTGCACAAAGAATCTCTGAGCACACAGAGAAGGGAATAAATGTAAATATTTTCAAAGCCAGGAACTTCAGGATATAAATATTTCACACTCAAAAAGCTGAAAAGAATACCATATATTTAAAGTTGTGAAACAAATGCACATACATAAGTAACATGTAAGGGTATAATTAATTATAACATCATGGTCCTACAGATTCCACACTCCCTATACCACATTCTATTTTAGGCACATAACATGACAATGTCTGTATGTCACTAATGCTGAGAATGATGTTTGTGATATATTTAATATGCCAGTTATTGATTTAGACTTCTTGATGGATACCTGATACATACAGTATTTCCATAACACAGTGAAATACAGAATTAAACAAGAGGTAGCTAAGGTTACCCTCACTGGCTGCACAAGAGGAACAGTTTCAGAAGTACTGAAGCATATTTAAGGAAAAGAAAAAAGACTGGGATAGGCTGAGCTAGCAATCTAATTGCAGGGGAGATGCATATTCATCAATGCTTAAAAATGGAGCAATGTTGTTTAAAAATGCATGTTTTGAGCACACACTATTTTCAGAATATTTTGAGACTATTACCCAAAACTTATTCATTGGAGATTAATTCAGAGGCAACAATGTTACAATGAGGACCAAACCAATTGTAGTACTTCTGCTTACTTCTAGATGCACAGTAAAGAAAAAAAAAATAGGAATATATTCACATGATATACCTGAGTTAGAAGGCACATGCATAAATTATGTTAAACTGTCTCTTTCACAGCCATAAACTATAGGTACCTGAATAATTAAAACAAAAATGACTACCCATTTCCTGTTCAGTTCCAAGCAGTATTGAATGCATTTACCTATTGAGATGACTGCCTTGTCATTATCTATGACAACTTCTTTTTTTGGTGATATTTATTGAGATAGTAAATATATCAGTAAAGATACAGTGGAAAATAAACCATGAAGCTGGCAGAGGGATGGATGCTACCACGTGCCAACAAGAGCACTGCCTGCAGCTCACCACAGCTGAATAAGGAGCCTCTCCAGTGCTGGGCACTGCCGGAAGGGAACACCAGGGGTTCAAAGCACCTTGAATCCAACTGCGCCCTCCTCCAAAGGCTGCCAGTCTTGCAGGCCCTTCATCAGGAAGATTTAAAGACACCATCTTGTAGATGGTTCAGGGACACAACCTGAAGATGCAGTAAGAATCCTCTAACACCTTTCCAACCATGCTACAAGCAGAACAGAAATCTAAGGCTGTGCAGGGAACCACAGCCTGGCTCTGTGTGCTGTGTCCTGCTCCACTCAGAACAGCGTAAGACAGCAAGGAGAACAACAACCAGCAGTAAGACAAGATACAAAAAGACAGAAGGACAACATTTTGAGGAAGTCGATCCTTCTTTTAAGGAAGTTGTAAAGCAGGACAGAGATTTAAAAACCCAAAGAAATAAATAAACAATCCTTGCTTAAAGATGCTCCAACCCACAACAGCAATGGTAATTTTCATTCTTTTTACATGACATTGTTTAACTACATGGATTTTAAGTATTAATAATGTAACCCTGTGGTCAGGCTCACAACAAGCTGAATTCCACTGTGAGTCTTCTCTGAGGCCTGCAAGCCATCATTGAGCAGCTTGTTTGATGTGGATTACAAACACTTGCATTAAGTTTCAAAAGCATGTTAAAACATTATGATGAAGACTTATTTTGTACATGCCTAATTTTACTCAGTGAGCATCCCAGTAATTGTCTGTGTGCATCTGCATTCTCAATTAATTTCTAATAGAATAAAGACTTGAAAATAAACACTTCAAAATATTACTTGGGAGACAACCTTTCCTGGGATTTCTACTCCATCAAAAGCAGGCAAACTTTTTCTTTTGATGATAGAGTAAACACAAGAATCTTCTGGTATGTTTCTTAGATTAGACTGCACATATCCTTTCTGGTTTTATTTTAGAACCACATTCCTCCCTCCAGGCAATTCTATACATCATTACAAATCCTTATGCAATTTTATCCCAGGTTCTATATTTATTAAGACACCTCATCTTAATAGCAATGTTCTTTCCTCAGAATGAACCAGGCTTTAAAAATATTGCAGAGATACCCTCACAAAAATTCCCATTCTAACACAATTTATCAGTGTCTCACAATTCAAAACACTAACATGTAACTTTGTAGGAATCATTATAAATGTATAAGAAAGACACTCTTTTTTAATATTTGGTGACTGAATTCAAATGCCACATGTATATTTTTATCTGGCCAAAAATCCTTCACGCGCAGTTATTATGCACAGCTTACCTTCCCAAGTAACACTATCTATTACAAAAAAAAAAAAACAACCCCAAAACCACATAAGAGTTAGAAAGCACGGCCTAGAAGCAGTGTAACCATAACTTAAGTCACAAAGTGACCCTGGTTACTAAGGATGTGTAAAAAACCAATTAAAATCCCAGAGCTATGCACTTCTTCCTTCCACTGCTCTGTAGAAACTAATTCAGATGATTTAAACAAAATACTGTTTTGACCTGCATGCAACTGATTACAACTGTTTTGGATGTTTTTGCCAGAAGTTACTAATCAAGCAGATATATACTAGACAGGTAACATGCTTACAGCAGACATTATTTTGAAATTTTTCTACTGATTCAGGCTGGAAATTTTACCTGAGAAAAAGCCATGCACAAAATATTGGAGCTTGCCTAAACCAACTGTATTTCAGCACTCAATCTCTTTGGAGATAGCACACATCTCAAAGTGTCACCAAAAAACACAGGCTGGATTATAAAACTTTTAAAACCATTTTTATCAGCTATAAGTCTGGGAGTCCAGAGGCTTTTACTAAACCCCTGATAAACTTATTTTTAATATATGTGCTCTCCCTAGAATATCCTACGAGCTGTGGTACTGAGTTCTCCACACCCTAAGATCTGTTTATAAACTATTTTGCCTTTCCACAGTGACAGATCAAGGGAGCGTCCCCTGAGCGAACTAGTGTTTGGAGAATATTTTACAGTATTCTGGTTTCTTTAAACAGTGTACATTTTTGCACACACATTTTTGTGGCGGGTACACATATAGACCTGGAAAACAAATCTAAGCTCTAGTTTTAATCACTCAGAGTTTTTTACTCCCAGTTGCTCAGAATAACAGTTTTCATACTGTAACATACAAAGTTGCCACTCCCATGTGCGTGACATGGCAGTCACCACTCCCATGTAGTGTATGAGTAGAGTGACACACAAAGCCACCACTACCATCTTTGCTTCTCTTAAGAATCACTGACACTCGAAAAATGATGAAACATTCAATGCAGTTTAAAATGAAATAAAAAAATAATGCAGTCCAAAATAAAATTGTTTCAATAAATGTATTTTAAATAAAACTAGAATTTCAGACACAAATATTTTACGAATTATCACAAAGTGTTTGCTAATTGTTATAAGCACTATCTTAATATTTTCAGTATGATCAAATACAATATATGTATTTAAGACCTCCAGGACACAAACTGAGTCTCCTCTGATCTGAAATAATTGAAGAAGGTTGCTGATGCAAGACAGCAGTAGTAGAAAAGGTAAGAGAAAGAGAACCAGTTAGACTACAATCATGTAACAGAAAGTATTAACTAGCCCAAAAAAGGCTTTCAGTAGGTTATGTTTTCCTCTTTACCTCAGGTAAGCTTTATCAAATATTTAAGTACCAGCTAATGCTCCCACAACCCTAACAAGAGAATGCTGAAACACAATAATGTTTATCAGCAGACAAGACTTTATACACATAAAGCTTCATATATGTGCTAGTAACAACTCCAGTCAGTCTCATTTGGAAAACAGTGACTTAGACTCGGCACAAATTGTGACACGCTGCAGGGACGACAACTTTTCAAGGGGAAATCAAATTATACTCTTTCTGAAGCGAGTGACCTACACATGGCCATAAAAAACTCAGCAGGGGCAGGATATACTGCCTCTGGCAGCCTGCTGCTTCTCATTTTCTTATCATTTGCTGTTTGCGCGTGTCCAAGATCGAACCTACAGTCTGTTGGGAAGTTCCTAATTTAGTCGGAGTGGGCCATGTTAGTACTGCAAACTGCATGCTCTGAGAGAATAAAGGCACAAGAGACAACACTGCAAGTCTGATCAAGGTTACAAACCATGTACCTCTGTGTCATTTGAATTCCACTACTAAAGAAGAAAAGTAGCCTGTATAGTATCAACGCAGTGTGCAGTGCAGTGTGAACATTTCTGACCTGGCTGTGTCGGTTAGGATAATAGAAGAAACATTTCTATTGAATTCAACATAAATCCCCATTCTGAGTTACACTGCTAGAAAAAAAGCCCTTACCCTCTCCCTTCTTTTCTTCTCCTCTAGATACAAACTGATTAGCTCATTTTATTAAAAAACAAAAATTGATCTAGTTTTTCCCAACACAAGCTAAACTGGTTTAGGTATTGCCAGTGTAGCTTCACGGGTAAATAACAAGTGTAGATAGAACCAAAATCTAGTATCTATAGAGAAAAAGTTTCAGAAATATTATGTTCATTTTGCTATAATAATCTTTGTAGAGTTTTAAAATCACTTACTCCAACATGTATTAGTTATATGTTTCTAAACAGTAGGTCAGCAAATGAAGATAGGGAATGAAAATAACTTCATAAATTGTGAAAGATTACATCTGAGATAACATTACATTAAATATAGGAAGTTTTATTACTGAAATGTTAACCACTTAGTGTACACTGTAAGAACAGATAAGCGGCAGTGAAAATGGTGACAAAAAACCTGGGCCAAAGTTTTACAGAAACCCTGAACTGAAAACTTATTGTAAGAATAAACAATTATATTCAAACACTGTAACCAAACATAAGCCACTATAAAATAAAACAGACACTATCCATACAACTCACAAAAAGAAAACAGATTATCTGACCCTGCAGGACCATTGATTCTGCAAAGACTCATACACAGGCCAGATTTCATTCAATCTGAGCAGAAGTCAGAAGTGCCATTAACCAATATGAGCAGGATTAAACCCAGTCCAGCAAGAAGAAAGAACTGGAATTAAAAATAGATTTAAGAAACTAGGTGCCAAAGGTATCAGTCTTTGATTTTAGAATATTCAAAAGCTTTAGAAGAAAAAAAAAATACTGAATTTATAGAACTTTACCTTTGGCATGCTGTTTGCCAGCTTCACTAGAAACTGTATGTCTGAAATTGCCTAAAACAAGGAAAAGCTGAAAAATGTCTGACTACTTTGACAGAGACTAGTTTTAGTGAGAAAAATGGAAAATCTAAATAGAGTTACCGACTTCAACTACTTAACCTAAACAAACAGGACGTATTTACAATGAAGTCTTTGTCTCTGCAATGAAGTTACCAATGGTAGTTACCTCTCACTTAGGACAAGAATGAAAATTACTCAGTGACTTAAATTATGCTTACACCAGAGTCACACACAGACTTGACACTGGTCTTAATGACAGACCTTTTTAAACATAATGTAATGCTGCTGGAAAGCATAAAATTTTATTATACTGGTTCTTTACAGCATGAAGATACAATGTCATTTTGTCAGCTTCACTCTGTCAAATATTTTAAATAATTATGACCTATTTTGCAGCAATTCAACAGTCAAGACTATATTACCAAGGAAAACTGGGAAGCACTGCAGCATAATCTCACAGAATTCTCAAGAACAACCAGTAGGCCTGGCTGATGAGACAGAAGGATAAATATTTCCACTACATTTTCCTTTGTTACAAATATAATGAAAATTACGCTGTTCAATTTCAAATACTTGCCTTAACCCGTAGTATTCCACATACCATGCTGCCAACATTCCTACTACATAGCGTACTACAACGGGAACAAACAGTTCAATATTGTTTGTCAGCACAAGCTCAAGCAAGGCTGGCTAAGATTAGTTACAATGAAAAGGAATAGTAACAGAAAATAAGGTTATCCGCTATGAGAATGCAAAAAAAATTTCCATTTCTCAGGATTCCATAAACTCTGAACTGAAAAAACGATGGCTTCAAAACATGCAATAAAGGTGACATACTTGTTTCAACACTGTTTCCTTTTGGACTATTTTCCATCAATCAGAAGCCACAAGTAGCATCTAAACTGCTCAAAAGACTTAAAGCGTGCCTCTTTGGCTGTATCACTCTATTCCTCATCGCCTTCACAATGTACTTGCAGCATTATGCTCTGCATGGTCATTTCTTAGGTAGTTTTTAAAAGCTTGGTAATGTACATTACCGGCAGGAATATGGAGTACAATACATATGGAGAACTAGCTTCTCCAACAATCACTTTACTGGAAAACTGAAAAGTTCAAATTGAACTATTAAACATTTGCAGAGTCCAGCAATTTACTGTCTCCAAAACTAAATCAGTTAAGTCCTAGACTTTTCGACTTCCTCCTGAGAATTATTAAAAGCATACTCGCAGGACTGTCCATGCATTACATGGAAGCTACTCCACGAGAACACATGAGCACCAGAGTGAGACCCCTTCACTCAACAGCCTCTGTAAGTGATTACTTCCCACATTTAACACTTTTTATATATACCTACATACGCATCTACTTAAGCAAGAGTTCCATGCATATATGAAATTGGTCTCAATGACAGGACTTTTTAAATATAATGGAATGCTGCTTAAAAACCTCACATAATTAAACGTAAAAACAACAAGAAGATACATTTTCAGTAAGACATCTACTGACTAATGGATGCTTTCCTCGCTAGGAGATGCATACAAAAGATTAAAGTTTAGCATATGCTGTCCAAGGAACCAGGACTACTAGATAATCTATTTTAAAAAATGCTTAACTAATAAAAATTGAGTTTTCTAAGAAGATATAGCTTAGATACCTTCCACAATGAAGACTACAATATTAGAAAAAAAAATTAAAAATCATTCTTTGTTCTTGACTCAAGAATAAAGGCTGCCCTCAAGAATACAGGTTGGTATTTATCTGCATGTAGTTCAGCCTGTTTAATCACTGTTAAGAGATAAGACATCAAAGCATACAAACTGTTGAATACTTCCAAAAATTCTTAGATATAAGTAGATGAATGGCACTGCAAGCATAGACTGACCTCTTCCCCCATCCACCTAAACCCTCTGTCCTACAAAGCATTTAGGTCTTCCAGCTTTGACATAACAAACCAGCTCTAATTGACAGTAACTTTTTATCTGAAGGAAGAACAGGAAAAAGCTCACTGCCTCCATGAAAAGGATAAAGCTGGGTAACTGTGTACAAAGATTTTTTTGTAAACAATAACGACCTGTCCTTGAGCATACCCTTCTAAGTGTGCCATGATGCTCCAAGGCAACCACATTTTGGCATCCAGAGCACGCATTTTGGACATAGTAAGAGGAAATCATTCTGTGTGATGCATTTCAGACAAAGTATGAACTACAAAAGTATACTTCCGTGAAATATTTTCTTTTAAGAGACAAAAACGTGCATGACTGTCTAACAGCACCTGACGTGCAGACCGGGCATCGTGGAAGTTTCCCCTGAAAGTTACCAGCAAAACGCAGAGCTCAGTACAGGCCGTGTGTCTGTGCAAACCACACGGGTCCGTCGGCCAGCACGACCAGGGCTGTCAGGGGGAGAGGGGAAACGCTCCGTGCTAAGGCAAACCCTGCCTTCTCCCGCTGCGGAAAACGGCGGAGTCCCCGTCGATGAGGCGACGCTACTCGGCGCAAGTGACACGCTGCTGATGCCACGGGGGCCGGGAACGCGCATTACCTGCTGGACCACCGGGGCCAGGAGGGCTCCCGCAGCCAAGTCCAGCCTCACGACAGGGTCCGACCACCGCGGCCCCGACCCGTCTGAGGGCCGCCGACAGTCGCCCCCGGGCCTCGGCTCCCTGCGCGCCCGCCCAGCCCTGCCCGCCGGCGGGAGCGGGGATGCTGCTGCCTTACCTGAGCCAGGACCGTGGGGATCACGCGCGGCCGCCCGCTGTAACATGCCACCAGGCAGCCTCCCCCGACCAGGGCGGTNTCGGTCCCGCCGGGATCGCCCTGGCTCCGCTCCGCCGGCGGGAGCGGCGCCACCTGCGCAACCGGAGGGGACGGAGCTGGCAGAGAGGTAACCTGAAAGGAGGGTGTAGCCAGGTGGGGGTTGGCCTCTTCTCCTAGGCAACAAGCGACAGGACGAGAGGACATAGTCTCAAGCTGCGCCAGGGGAGGTTTAGGCTGGGCATTAGGAGGAATCTCTTCACAGGAAGGGTGATTAGACATTGGAATGGGCTGCCCTCAGAGGTGGTGGAGTCAGCGTCCCTGGACGAGTTTAAGGGAAGACTGGACGTGGCACTCAGTGCCATGGTCTGGTTGACATGGTGGTGTTGGGCCACAGGTTGGACTCGATGATCCCAGAGGTCTTTTCCAACCTAATTGATTCCGTGGTTCTGTAATGCAGACGGAGGTGCGCCCGTTCCCTCCGTCGCGGGCCGGGGAGCCCCCAGGTGAGGGGAGGCGGCAGGGCCCCCTTCTAGGCTTCGTCTGGGAGACAGGCGGGTTCCTGGTGGAGAGGGAAGGCGGGCAGGGCAGGGGCCAGGTGTTCGGTCGTGTCGGGGGAGGGAGCACGGAAGGCCTGGCCTGTGCGGTAGGGAGTGAAAAGTGGCGATGTTTGCAGTGGTCCTCCGGCCCCTGGGGTGTCCCGGCCACCCCCCTGTGTCTGTCACAAAGCTCGGCTTCGCTTCATTCCCTGTTGTGACTCATCCCGGAGCAGACTCCTGCTGCTGAGTACATGAGGAGCAATGGGTGACGAGCGGGGTTCGAGGGCCCTGCGGGAAACCCAGGGTTCTGAGCAAGGCAGGTTAGGTGAGCTTCCACAAGCAGGGCTGTCCCAGCGCTGGTGGTTTTCTAGGCGTTGATGGCCCATATGGATGTGTTGCTCAGTGTGTGATCCAGATCAGAAACAACAAAAGCATGAGCAAGTTTAGAATATCCTTTTCAAGGACAGAGTAGAGTTTCTCATGAAATACAGATGACAGAAGATGAGTTTACAGAAATTGTCGTGGCAGAGGTGTTAACTGAGAAGCGTTACAGAATGACTCGGTTGGCAGTAATCACTCGTGCCAAAAGACAATTATTCACTGTGAGTGCTTCAGAGTGCTTTTTTTTCTCACTGCCATAGTTTTAACAAAGCTCTCTAGGTCTTGGTTGGTTACACGCAAACATTAGTTCGTTGATCACGTTCAAAAATTGGGCCATCTGGGAATTAATGATAAGGTCGTATGAAGTAAAGCAAAGAGGAAGTTAAATGTCATTTGTATGTTGGCAGTACAAGTGTCTGTGTTATGAGAGAAGTTCACCTAGTGACTCCATGTGAATGTGGAGAAAGTCTGCTGAGAGAACAGCTGCATGCAATTTTCTGTTACTTCAGTCTTTGGTTGAAGGCCTTCAGAAAGTACTCAGTCTATTGCAGCAGACTATCTTTCACCTCTTTTTGATATGTCAGCCAGTACTGTGTTGTGAACATTACAAATGTTGTGGTACAGGCTCTGAAACATGGAAGTGCTTTTTCACCCTCTATCCACCGACAAAAGGTGATCCTGCATCAGTGCCACCAAAGTAATTTTAGTTCACTCTCCTTCCCTGACCTGAATTCAGTCGTGAATTCAGTTTCATGGAGAGTAGTTTGAGTCATTTAACTAACGGCACCACAGAATTTATCCAGTCTTCCTTTAGCATGTGGTGTTCACTGAGTGTCATTCTGTGAAGTGTTTGAGACATCTTCAGGAATCTCAGGACCCAAGTCTTTATCAGGATACAAACCCTTCAAAAACACCTTCTCTGGGGAACACAAATGACTGCTCATTGCAAAATCACCCAGGAGTGCAACATTCAGGGTGAATGGTTTCCATCTCTACATGCTAATGTACATTGCAAAATCTTTTTCCTATTCCCAGAGACCTAGAAACTAAGTCATATGGGAAAAGCCTTTTTAATCCCAATATAAAACATAGGAGCAAAATCTGTCAGTTGTTATACTGAAACACACAGTAGAATCCCACTTCTTCTGTAAAACTTGCAGGAAATTCCTATTGCGTATTTCTGTTTCCCTGTAGACAGACAAAATATTTTCCATCCCAGTCTTATAGTTTGACACATTAGTATTTGTACAAACACCTTAAAAGTACTTTACTTTCTGTATAAGCCAATAGCAAGCACTTCATGCGTGCTGGCAATGTCTTAAAAACATCTTGTAAAGGATGGCTGAGAGATTTGATCTCTAAATGCCAGATCCCTTGATGTTGAACATACAACCACAGCACAGGCAAGGAGGTTTAGTTCATTACTCTGACAGGCATTTTCAGTTTTTCTTTAAGTAAAAACAAATAAGTAGGTCATTTGTCTTTCCTCAGATGACTTTCCTGCCTGGAACAGATACAACTGCAGTGTGAATGAAGAGCTATTCTCATGTGGCTGCAAGCACGCAATGCTGATGGGCAAGTTAAGTGTCCTTAGCCACCCCTTCTCTCTCTGCAGTAAATTCACCTCATGGGCACAGGGTCCAGGAATATGAAGCTACCACTGCGCTGATGCTGCTCACAGCTGTGCTGCTGTCACTGTGCTGGTACAGTTGTGAGTGCTAGAACACGTGCCTAAATAGCAAGAAAACTCTTGGTGAGTCAGACATAGTCCTGTTTCACCCCATGCAGTATCACTGCAGGGTAGTTTATAACAGAAAGCAAAGATCTCTGTGGTCTGTAGAAATGACACTGGCAGTCTGGTAAATATAACACAAGTTTCACCAGACAAATTGAGTAATGTGGTGACAAATGTCATCAGCTACTATATGCTGCAGCACTGAAATGTTACCTTTCTTTCCCATCCTGCTCAGTTTGCTCTTCTTTGCTCTTGTAAGCAGAAATCATTACATTTAGCAAGATAACATGCCTGCTTTTTAAAAAATGCATTCTATGTGGTGACTTCAGACTTCATACTAGAGGTGTTTGCATTGCTGAAAATTTGAAAAAGCAAATGAAAATACTAATAAAATATTTTCTGAAATGTTTAAATTGTTTTTTTTTCTTTAAGATTCAATGTCCCTCTGAATAGTTATGTAACGATGCTTAAATGCAGTCTTCTCTTTTTAGGCATAATGAATATAACGTAAAGTCACATCAAAAGACAAAAACATACCACCATAAAACAAAACCCTTGTGAGTCCTGTCATTCTTAGGAAATCATGTTTGACAGAAACTTCTTTCTTTTAGGTTTCCTTACAAAGTAAAAAAAAAATTAAAAATGCCAAGTAAACATACATCTCCTCATGCCTGAAGGTCCACTTCCATGTCTCAGTGTCTTTAAGAGTGTTAGGCCAAGTTCCAAGAAGGATTCACTCTCTGCTAGAACTCCAATCCCCTCAAGAGCATTAGGCTTAGTGCCAGCATTCATTTACTCTTGGAACGGCTTAAATTAACTCCTGTTACGTTCTGTCTAAAGCCTTTCTTGCAGAGTAAGAGTTGAGAGCTGGATTCAGTCAGTTAGTCTGAGGGCCACCCATCATGCTTGTCTGTCTTCCCGGACTTCAAATGCTGCATAAACTGGATTGGGGAAGGCAATGATCAGCCATTTGTAAGTTGAGGGGGAAGCTGGCAAGCCATCTTTTGTATACATGTCCTCATTTCACGAGAAATAGTGTGGGGGTGGTCTGACTTATTTAACATAAGCACATATGACAGTAAGCTCCAACCAAATGTGAGATTTTAGTAGGCTATGCAGTGTGCTAACAGTATTTTGATACTTTCCTGGCAGAGCTGAACAGCCAAGCTAATCAAAAGACAAGAAATATCACTGCTTGGTTTTGTAAGTCAGGAACTGGATTGTAAGATTGTATTTTGCCCAAAGTCAGATGGAATATTGAAATGGAAGGTCTCACAAAGCCAGACCTACTTTAGCCCCTTCAAACTTATGTGGTCTCTTAGGAATATCACTTCTATTTTACTTTAGCAAACATGAGAACAATCTCTTTGAATATGATTACAAGGCAAACACTCTGAAGCAGATAAGGATGTAAACACAGGGAAGACAAGTTTTCCAAAAAGTGATTACACAAAATGTTCTTAGCACACTTAGAAAAGTATAGGGTAATTGGACAGAGCTGGACAGTCACTAAAGTTGGCCTTGATCTCTAGCCAGAGTCTGAAAAGTCCTACCAAGGTCTTAATGGTGAAGGCCAGAAGTTGACTTCAGAGATTTTCAAAGCTGCTTTGTGTGCTAGAAAGATTATTATTCATAGAATAGTTAGAACCTTTAAGGGTCACCTAGTCCACCTCCTTCCAATGAGCAGAAACATCTTCATCTAGGTCAGGTTGCTCAGAGCCCTGTTCAACCTTGAGCATTTTCATAATTTTTACCCATCCCTCCTCCACAACAAGAAAAAATCCCCTCCAAACAACAAATAGAGGAGAGATTAGTTTCAAGGAATCTGAAATACTTTCCTCTGATGAAGAAGCTTTTAAGATGACAATGTGCTGTTAGTTTACAAAAAGTCCAGTTGTTTTGTATGCTTTGGAGATGGTGGAAATGGAACTAATTACCAGACAGTCAACATTCATCCACTAGTAAAACTGAAAAAAAAAGTGAACATTTTGTAGCTAGATAACACTATTCAGCTCATAAATAAGAGTTCACAGCAGTCTTTGCAGTTAGGAGCTACACTATAAATATAGCTTATCTTCAAATATTTTCAACTTGCTAAAGTTACTTGAAAGCTTGTCATGATAGAGTCCATTTAAAAGGAAAAGAATTAAAATTTATCTAAGATATGTGTCCCCAAATACCTCTCATAGCATTCATTTATGTTGTCCTTTCTAACACACTGTCCCCCCCACACTCTTTGCATGTAGTTAGCTGAAAAACATTTCTGGTGTATGTAACAAGTTCCCTCAAACTTCAGAATTACTTTTTTTAAGTTAAGTTGAAAATCAGAGAAAAAAGTTGAAAGCCAAATTCTTACCTAAAAAACAAAAAAAGAATTTGAGAATGGAAGATAACAGTAATGGAATTGGAAAGATTTTTAAATACAGTTTTTATGTTGGCAGTGACCTTTTTGTGATAAATATTTGACTCATAAAATAAATGGTACACAGACTGCTTAAACGCTAGTGTGAATACAAAAGGCAGATCAAAACTGATTCTCTCTTGTAAAGGGATATGTATTTTTTAAATTTGAAAAGTGTATTTGCGATGGCTTTCCAAGTAAGGCTATAGGTCTCAATTCTGTGACAAGTTTCATATATTATGCCTAATTTTAAGCATTTTGAAAAATTCTGTGGTTCAAAACAAGACTACTTTGACTGCATAAAAGTAGCTGTATACATAAATCTTTGAAGACTGAGGACTTTCTTGCTATTAGATGGGAACTGTGGTTCAACTGCTGTTTTATCTTTTAATGATAAGATCCCATGGCACTTTTGCAACAATAATAGAGGTCCCCTGAAAATGCTTTAAGTAATGGAATTACATTATGTGTTTTAGCGGTTGTATTTTCATCATGTTTCCAGCTGAATAAGTTATACTTCATTTTTCTTCCCTTGCAAAAATTCTTCTGCAATGCTGCTAGCACTGATTAAAAAGAGAGACCTATATCTAGGTGAAATCCTATCATTTTTACTTTTAACCTGTATTTTTACATACATACAAATATATACACATTTATATATATTTTTTGCCTATAATATATTAATCATAGGACTTCCTGAAATCTTATTACCCGTGCTTCCTGTGTAAATATAGAATTGTGTTGCTGGGACCTTGCTGTATTTCGGGGAGTGTTTCTTCTCTTTTCTTTCGTTCTCTGAAATCAGTGTGAGCATTGCAATCAATTTTAATTATACCGTATTTCACCCTAAGTTTTATAGGAAGAGTTGGCAGCAATAACTATAGTTAAGATTGCCTAAGACTTTCTGCTGTATAGATTCTGTACTTAAAAAGAGAGAGGGATAGAAATTGTACATAAGGGTACAATAAAACATGTCAAGATTAGCAAAGTTAATTTTATCCGTGTTACTTGAAAAACCAGAAGGATTTATTAGGGACTCTGACTTTATATTTTTAAATACAATGTGACTGAGACTGATATAATTTAAAATAATTATTGTTATGTAGTTCAAAAAATATTATAAAGATGGTAAGGCATTACTTCACAGTATTACTAAAGAAACAATTATAGAATTATCAGTATTTTAACCTGTAAAATATTTTTAAAATATATGTTTTCTGGAAGTGTTGAAGTAGAAGCAGCATCGTATATTTCTTTCTTGTTTCTTTTCCCAGACCACAGTCTAAAGCAGCTATTAATAACATGTTGTACTTCTACTGTGATTTATTAATGAAAGTTACTTAACTATCACATCTTTAATACTACTGAAGATGGTGAAGTATATATAATTATTTCTGTGAAAAAGAAAGGAATTATAAAACTCTAAATTACTGTTTTCTGTAATGTATTCCATTATTTCAAACAGCGTGTTCTTCTTTTGCTCAGAGTACTATTTATGAGCTGTGATTGCACCTATTTTTATATAAGCAGGGGAAGGCACGATTATTTTCCATGTATGTATGTTTAGTTGTTTAGTGACTAAAATTAGTATAGGGTCTGATCTAACCTAGTACAATGAGTGTGTGGTAGACACAAACCTTCACTGTAAAAGATTCTGCTATCCTTTCATAAAAATATTCAAAGTCCTAATACAAAGTTCATTGTAGTCAGCAGAATCTCTTTCCATAGGTGTCTGCATTTGGCACTTGCAGAGCCGAAAAACAGCTTTACTATTCATGTAAATATTGTGGGCAGTCTTGGTATATTTGCAAGTGAGGGATCCTCAGTCTGTAGCTGCATCAAAAGGGACTGTTGGATCCACTCACAAAGGCACAGTAATAATGGCACTAATAAAAATCCCTGACAAAGCTATGGATAAAGTTGGCAGTCCCCATTTGGCACTAGTCAGACAGGAGCTGTTTTGCTGAGTACACCCAGAGAGGATCTCCAAGCCATTACATAACCTTTTTCTAGAGAAGGGAAAGGTCTTGATGGAACTTGAGGGAGTTGGTATTCTGGAATATCTGAATTGCATCAATCTGAGAAGGCATAAGCTATACCAAGAGCAAAAAGTTGAGATACGCAGACTATCTCATGTTCACAAGGCTTAGGGAATCTGCTGTTCACATGCATTTTCGTGGGTCTCAGGTTCCTGCAGCTTAGGTGTAGACTCTCTGTGTCTGGTCTATAATGGAGAGATTCAGTTGAAGTAGTCCAGAGGATCCACAGCAAATCAGCCGTGACTTAAATTCTGAGGAACGGAGGAGACTGGTGGGACTAAAGCGTGCACAAGGAAGTTTGTGTAAAAGAGCAGGGGTGTGTAAGACATGAGTAAGGTTCATCCCACTAAAAAGAAATGTCTACATATAGGTGTTTGCACCTGAATTTATAGCCTTATGCTCTTGTTAATGGAGTGAGTATGCATCTCTGGCATGATTTGTCTCATCCCAAGATAAATGTTGAAGTGGCTCAGTTGAATCTTAACCAAAGAAATACCCATATCAGTCTTTCTGACTGTAAGGGGAACTGAGATAATTTTTGTTCAGCTGTAAATATCTACACTGTAAACTGCTTTTCTTCACTGCATATGGTTGCTGCAGAGATTCTTGGAAAGGAACTCTTGCAGATCTGGATATCAAACTTGCTGGGCACATACGCTGTCAGAGTTGGCAACAAAGGAGATACTCAGACAGAATTTGATTGTGGGGTGCCACCCTGATGACAGATGAAAGCAGGGATGTGTTACTTCAAGGTGTAGCTGAGGGAAGAATGTTGCATGGGAGAAGTTGTGATATCCTCACTCCTTCCCTATGTACTAACTTGTTACTGGGCTTATGAACATCTGTATTTGGGAGCACTGGAATTTATGTCTTTTTTGTGTCTTGACTTGCATGAAAAATATGTATATCCTCTGTCAGTTCAGACATTACTCCTATCATCTGCTGCAGAGAGAGTTTGGAGAGAGCTCACAAAGGTAGATTACCCAATGTTCCAGAGGATACCTGCCTTCTTGCCTGTGGTAGTTGAAGGCATTTAGGAGTGCTCGGTGTACCATGCTAGATTGCCCCTAAGCTTAGCTGGGTGGCGTTCTGTGGGAAGGGAGGGGGTGACTGATGACAGCAAGCTATTTATTGTTCTCCACAGCAGCAAGAGAAACTGCCATTTTCACTCAAAGGACCTTAGGTCAGTCATGAGCCTCCCACTCCATAAGCCCTGAGGAGCTCCGGAAAGCTGGCACCAGTGAAGCACTGAGGACCAGAAGAGTCTGTGGGTAACCTGCTGGAAACCAGGGACTATCTGTGGTGGGGTCTTACCCCGAGTCTACCCATGACAGTGATCTGTCAGTGCTGATAACATCTCAGCACCCAAACAGCCCACTGCTCTTGTCAGACCTGGATGGACGAAGTGGAAGGCAAGTTTGAGGAATAAGTATTGCATTATTATATTGAATAAATTGTATGCTAGCAGTTTTTGTTACAGATTAGGTAGCATCTAATGACTTAACACCCATGCAATCCGTTTTGTCTTCTTCTCCTTTTAGTGTACTCTCCTCCTCAATCTCTTTTTATATAATCCCTATTTTAGTACATGTAATACTGTGTATATTCAGCAGCTAGGTTTACTTGCTGATCACCAGAAACTCAACTGCCACTGGTAGTTGGGATGGTACCAGGATCCCTACAGGGAGAGCAACAGGGCACCCTGCTGCTCTGAAAGGTTAGGGTACTTTATCAAGAATTAGGTATTACAGCATCTGTGGAGGGTCACTAGAGGTTGATTACCTTTTTTTTTGTACCATGGAACACATTAGGCCGAAATGACTTGTCTAAGATCTTGAAACAAGGCAGTGACAGAGCTGGAAGTAATCCCTGAAGACAGACACTGTTTGTAACATTTTCTGCAAATACTGCTTTATTTGGACAGTTTCTGGTTGATTATTGCAAATTAAAAAAAAAAAAAATTAAAAATTTCTGCATTACTGAACTTTTGGTGTCCGCGTTTGATTTTAAACCAAAGGATGTCTGTCAGTCTCATGTTACTACTATCACTTTCTTACATCCACCTTACATGCAGCTTTTAAATTTTCCTAGCTATAGCTCCACTGATTCTAATTTGTTGTAACTTACATTCTGAGGAGCTAGGACAGACTATGGTCCAATAACAAGAAGACGTAAGAAAAAATGTCTAAAGCATGGTGGGAACCACTACCATTAACTTGATGCCTTATTTAGTGCACCTCATTCTAACTCTGTTGTATATAATGATACAAGTTAAAAATCTCTTATATTCCCTAAGACTGAGACAATCTCTAAGATTTTAAGCTGCTTGAAGTCACTATCAAAACTATTCTGGACTTCAGTCCAGAACTTATCTTTTGTATTTCTATATACACTTGATGGCTTAAAACTTAATCTGCCTTATTCATCGTCTTCATCCCCTACCCTTAGAAACAGCTTAGCCAGAACAAATAGTGAATGTCCTACAGAAGTGGGTTTATACATTAAAGTCATCTGTCCTGCCTTCTCCTGTGCATCCTGGAGCACTGATACTGTACAAAACAATTCTGTTGTCATAGAGGTAATAAATAATACTCTGTGTTAGGCTTGTGAATACCATCTGAGGGTTTATACTGTCCTCTAGCAAATCAGAGAATGGTAAGATGTTTACTCACAAAAGGTATCTTGTCTCGTTTCTCCATGCCTGATCTTACATCAGCAGTTATGAAAGTAAAAATTACTGCTGTCACAAAAAGAGAAATTCTGCAAGAGAAAATTTAATACAATTTGGACTACTTTGTAGTCTTTAGAATCTGTCACATTTTCCCCACCACTCAAATGATTTTAAATTATAAGTAGTTCTGCGAAGATTTTAGCATTATTTTCTCAGCTCACCCAAAGTTTTTGCAAGACTTATTGTCTATGATGAATCACATCTTTTATTCATATAGTTATAAGTGCATTAAAGTTGTCAGGTATAATTTGCCGCTTTTTCTCCTTTAGATTCAGCATGGTTTCTGAAAATAAGCTAATTTAATAACTAGGGAATCTAAGTTATAATCAAATTTACTCTATTTACCAGACTTGAATTTCAGATGGGATAACATTAAAAATATGCTTGAAGAGGAAAGAGCAGAATTGCTGGTGGGCATTGAATTAGCAGCCTGAAAAATAAGTGATCATGTTGTGATCAAGAGTGTTATGATGTTGAGAGGAGGAAGAGGAATTCTGTTTGTATTTATCTGTAGCTTTTACATGTCACAGACTGAAATGAAGGTTAGAACCTCAGCCCAAAGCTTCAATTCAGGGGAAAGAGTGTTTTCTTTTTAGATTTTTCAGTGACTTACAGTGTGCCTTTATAATGTAGCACTGCAACTCTGCCTACATATCTCAAATTTCTGTTAGAAAGGAGGTGTTGCTGTTTATGTGCATATATGAGCACTTGCCACTGTACATGGCGTACCAGATGTAATCCCGTGAGTTCTGCATCCACCGAATTTCTGCTGAATTCTGGATTAGGGTTTCATGTCAGGAAGTGCTGAATAAAAGGCCTGTTCAAAACCAATCAAACAGAAACACAACAAAAGAAGTCTTTTCTTGTAGCTCATGTTGGTCTTCTCTGAGTCTTGGTCCCTCAACCCTCTTAACCAAGTTTGTGGCACAGATTGTATTTTATTTATTGATATATATTAAGACAGCCTGTTATTTTGGGATTACATTAGTTGCATTTGTATTGGGGAGACTTTTAATTCCAAAGGTGCTGCCAGTCTTTCTGGACACAATTTAAACCGAAGCAGAGTTTTTGTTTTTCCCAGGGACTTCTACAGACTTTCAGATATTTAAAATCTGAAGTTGTAGTTCTCCTTGGTTCATCATCTGTTAAAGACTGTTGGCTGTATTAAAACGGGCAAAAGAGTTAAACAAGAATAAAAAAGAAGTGTTCCAGGGAACCAAGATATCATAGAGTATTTCACTCCTGAAGGTACATTGCTGCTTAGAAATCACTGAGAATAATGGTCACACAAATACAAAGAAAGACAATTCAAAAGATATCTGAAATTTTGCTTAACAGTGAAAAGCTTAATTAAAGGAAGAGTTCAAGGTTTGAGCATTTCTACTGACCACTTTGTCCGAAGGGGATTGCCTCTGTGGATGTGGTACTTAATTGACAGGACACAGTAAGTCAGCTCTTCATCTGGCTCTGCTGTAGCTGTAACCCTCCACAGCTGAGAATGCTCACGTCATGAGTGGGAGGAGGAGGAGGATATATTACCTCCTGGCACTTCAGAAGATGTCTGTGCTACAAGGTAGGGCCCTTGGTATGGAAGGTAGTTTTGGCAAAGAGGTTATGGCACAGGGGCCATAGCTGGTGTGAAGATACAGGGTCTCGCTCTAGAATTCTATATTCTTTTTGTCTCTGTTTTACAGATGTATTTCTTTGAGGCGTCTCATAGTTTGAGGATGACAAATTTGATAAAAAAACTTGAAGAGGATGTTATTGTTACAGAAGAAGAACTAGATGAACTTTTAGTAGAAAGGTAGGAACACGATGAAATGTCATAATACCCACTGCAAAGTCTCTGGGTGTTATTCTTTAGAGCAAAATGCTAGAATTTTGTGCTAAATGCTCAGTGATTCAGAGCTTGAGGACACAGTACATGAGTAAGTATTTCTTGCTTTAGTCATCAAACAGCCACATTAAAGCATGACTAAGAAGAAAGGCAAGGCAGCAGTGAAATGTGGAGCCGATGAGATAGCTCCAAACTGAGAGCAGAACTGAGATGAGATCAGAGATGATTGAATTGAGTTGATTGCATCTTGCTCAAAAAGTAAAGAAGCAGGGAAGGGTAAGAACCTTCCAATAATTATAAGCAATCAGAGGGAGAAAACAAACCCCAGAAGACAAGACGTAAAAACAGCTCACATGGCGTTGTAATCTCATAGCTTATGCTGTCAGCAAAAAGAGATTGGATGAGTTTCTGCGGACTCAACAGCAATTGCCATGCAGCAGCAGTTAGTACTATTGAAATGCTGGAACTGATGGGAACCAGCTAGGCTTTTGTGACTGGGAACAGACGTCCACTGAAGAGCATGAGACAGCATTCTGCAGCGTGAGAAATCCTTGCCTGTCAGTCTAAACTGGTGGTTTGTTTGGTGGACTGGGACCTGTATCTCTCATGAGATAGGAATTTTGCCTTTTTCTTTTGTGTCTGTAGATGCCCAGTTTGGTTCTCAGTGAAGATGGAACAGTCTTTTTTGGTTTTTTTTTGGTTTTTTTGTTGTTTTTTTTTTTTTTGTAAATGCAGACTAATGGATATTAATTTTCAGCAGTTACATGTATTCTAAATATCAGCATTAGGAAGAGCAAGGGTGCCTGCATTTGTGAATATATTCAAGAAAGAGTGCAACGTCAGGAACTTTTCCTCTCCAGCTAAATGTGAATTAATGTTTTGTAATGTTCTGGGCTTAACTGACCTTGAGTTGAGCTGTTTATATTCCCCCTTGGAGAAAGACTGGTTAAGCTCATGCAGTTCTATACCATCAAGCAGTTGAAACTGGAGCCACTTGTGTGAATCTTGCTTCAGGAGGTTTGAGGTTGCTGCTGAATATTTTTGGCCAGTGGACAGAAGTAAGATTTGCATTTGCAGCCTGACAAGGGTGGCTGAAGTCTTGAGGGTCAAAGCAGCTGCAGTCAGTCCTGAGTCCCTGAACACACAATAGCTGCGGGCTGTATGGCCCATGCTGCTCACCTAAAAAGGTGTAGGGGAGGAGTCAGACTGCTCCATGTTTAATAGGAAAAGGAGTAAAGACTGTGATATCTGTGCTTAAATGCTGTTTAAAAGATGTAAAAACGATATAATTTTACATTCTACTCAGGAATAGCTTATCTAAGGACTACTCCTGAAAGGAATTGCTGGGAAGGCCAGTTACAGGCAGAATTTAGTACTGAACTTTGAAATGTTCTTTGTCTCGTGATGTATATTGCATGCTTATTGCCTGCACTAGCTTTTCTTCTCAGTTTGCTTAAGAATCGCGAATAAAAAGGTACCATGAATTAAAAAGTACTATGCTTATTAGCCTTTGTGGCAGCTCATGTCTGGTCTCCATAACCTGGCAGGATTACCCCTGTGACTACCCAAATACTCTAAAGCAAAGATCATAGCTGTATATCCATGAAATAGGAAATCTTTAGTGATCTCTATGTATCCTATGAAATAGGAAACCTGTAGCAATTAGACTAGGTTGACATAATTTTCAGAAGGGCTGAGGAGGTATGAAGTGATGTAAAGTGAGTATTTTAAATTTTCACATGAAAAAAGTGCCACAAATTAATGGAAGTGTAATCTTGCTACAAAAAGATGAGGCCAGGAATTTTAAACAGTGGGAGCTTAACCTCAGGCACTGAAATCCTTATCTTACTTAGGACATAAGTAAATAAATAGTTAAAGATATTGAGGAGTCACAACAACCCCATGCAACATTATAGACTTGGAGCAGAGTGCCTGGAAAGCTGCTTGCTAGAAAAGGACCTGGGGGTGCTGGTCAACAGCAGCTGAACATGATCCAGCTGTGCTCAGGTGGCCAAGAAGGCCAATGGCGCCTGGCCTGGATCAGCAATGGTGTGACCAGCAGGACCAGGGCAGTGACCGTCCCCCTGTACTCGGCCGTGCTGAGGCCACACCTCGAATCCTGTGCTCAGTTCTGGGCCCCTCACTGCAAGAAGGACATTGAGGGGCTGAAGCGTGTCCAGAGAAGGGCAACGGAGCTGGGGAAGGGTCTGGAGCCCAAGTGCTGTGAGGAGCAGCTGAGGGAGCTGGGGGGGTTTAGCCTGGAGAAAAGGAGGCTCAGGGGGGACCTTCTCCCTCTAACACTGCCTGAAAGGGGGCTGTAGCCAAGTGGGGGTCGGTCTCTTCTCCCAGGTAACAAAGTGACAGGATGAGAGAGAAAGGCCTCAAGTTGTTCCAGAGTAGGTTTTAGGCTGAATATTAGGAAAAATTTCTTCTTGGAAAGGGTTGTCAGTCATTGGAACATGCTGTCCTGGGAAGTTGTGGAGTCACCATCCCTGGGGGTATTTAAAAGTCACGTAGATTTGGCACTTAAGGACATGGTTTAGTGGTGGAGGACATGGCAGTGCTGGGTTAATGGTTGGATTCAATTATCCTAGAGTTCTTTTCCAATCCAAACAGTTCTATGGTTCTATGAAGAGAATATAATGAACCTAATTTTCTCCAAGTATTTCCTGCAGTTCACCTACTGAGCACTCATGTAAGACCTCTTCAGAGGTTTTGAATGTAATTGGCCAGAAAGAGACACCAATAGCAGTTCCGGGAATCTTAGCCTTTCAGTCTTAATTTAGGCTCTATTTTTTGAATATTTGCTCTTATAAATGCATTATTTAAAGTTATTTCAGTAATGGAAGTTTTTTGATTCTCTGTTCTTGAAGAGAGACTCCACTTGTAAGACATCCTTATAAATGGCTTCCTTTTTTCAAAGCATGTTACCAGCGCGGTTATTTTTTGAGTGTGGCATTTGTGTGTGTTACAAACGAGTGTTTGAGATCACTTAAAAAATTGCTTAAAATATTACTTAAAACTCTTACAGATTTATTTTTACCTTACAGAAATGTTAAGAAGTAAGCTTCATTCTCACTATTAATAGACAGCTCTAATGCCTCAACTTTTGAGTAGCATTGAAGTAAAGTTTCAAAGTGAATTTGAAGTGTTTCATAGACTCTGCACTATATAGACTTTGCTTATACCGAAGAAAAACGGAAACTACAATAATAATAATGCCCAAGATTTTCTCGTCTGAATACTGTGCAAAGATGTTTTAAATGACTAGACAAAAAATTATGAAAGCAGCACATGACTTAAATTATAAATAAAATATGGGGACTACTGGACCAAAATCTGCATGCGGGAAAAATTTAGTGACAATCAAATCTACAGAGAGGACTATTCAAGAACATTTACTAAGCCCTCAGTTCTCACACTTTTACAGCTAACAGTCATGTATTTTGAGCATCTGGACTGCAAACTGTCTTTCCAGAAATTCGCTGTGTGACTCTGTAAATTTTTAAGCAATTCTTAGATCTTTGACTCCTCTCCCTCTGCTTGGTGTACCTGGGTTTTGCTTTCATCTGTCCTTCTATGGTGACTTTCACAGCTTCCTAATTATGTAACCTGTGACTGAGAATGGCCCACAAATTCTAAGTGTTTGCGATGATGAACTATAAAAGGATTTTTCACCTGAAAGAATAAAAGACTCAAATTTGCTTGTCTTGCATTCATATCAATTGTCAAAGCTCCAGCAATGGAGCAGTGCTGTGATAGCTTACCTAAGATGGGAGTTTGCTCCATTTTTTTTTGAGAAGCGGGGTTTGCAGTGTCATCACCATCACCCCACTGGAAGACAAAACCAGAGAACATCTCCTCTAGAGAAGGGAGCAAGCTCAGTGTATCAGAGCTCTCCTTAGCAGCCCCCAGCAGGGCAACAGAACCCGGTTCCCAGACACCGAGCTGGAACACTCACATGATTACAGGAATACAAGGTATGAATTCCGGAAAGTTCAAGCAAATTCCTTCTCCTTGTTCATATCAAGATTTATACAAATAGCATAACATGAGTCTTGGCAAGATAATTTTCCTTCAGTTTTGCCATGTGTTTCTTCACAAGCCTGTGCCCCATTAAAAAAAGCAGGATACCTAATACTAGATGTCTGCCTGATGTCTCAACATTTGCATGCTTAGTTCTGTTGGCTGCAGTGCTACTGCAGTAAAGGCAAGGTAGTCACAGCCACTTTGTCTGTATCTGCAGAAGTGAGTTCTCAGTGCTTGGTTGTGCTTATAAAGTCAATCCCTGAGAATCCCTGACAGTAATTGTCATTCTCCTCCTCAAACCTAGAGCAATATTTAAAGCAGAGGAAGCACAGGAACCTCCTGAACAGTTTATTTCCCCATTGCCTGTCAGTGATTTCACTGCAATGCCTAGAAAAAGCAAAGTAGTTCAGGCGGCATCTATTTCTGGCATGAAATCCTAGTTGTGGATTCCCAGTGCTGATGCGTTTTTCAGACCCACTGATGAATTTCTAAGCTCTCTTGGAATAACAGCTTCTGGGAGGGGACTGAAATTCCTATGGTGGATTTCAGGTTTGCAGACTTTGATGAAATCTAAAGAGGGTGGGAAAGCTGCTTTTTGTCAAGAGCGGCTATTAAGGCAGAGAAGCAAATTCTTATTAGTAGAGAGCTTTTCATCTCCTTGACAATTTTTTCTGAGAAACGAAGGGTAGGATATGGAAACCAGTATGAATTTTGAGGAGTGGAGGCAAAGGATTGGAGACTCTTTTCTGTTCTGCTCCTCTGCAGGGAGGAGATATTCTAGCTAGGAATAAAGATACACCCTGGTACTCAGAAATGAGTTGGTGACCCTCATAAAAGCAGTGCCTTGAGATCCAGAGAGAAGAAGGGAGAGTCACATTGAGGGCTGTGTAGTAGCTCAGAACCACTGTTGTTAGTTTCTTTTTCCTTCTCTGGAAAGACTGATTTTCACTTATTTTAACCTAGAAGAGACAGCTATTACCATTGATTAACTCCCTGTGTAACAGCAAACATGGGTTGCAGCTGTTCATGGCAAAGATCTGGAGTAGAAAAACTCCTTATGTGTAGATACACATCACAGGCACTTCCAACTCTTCACCAGCAAATAGGACACTATAGAAAATATTTTTGGTAGCTCACAACATCATATGAAAAGGTTACGCTGATGGCAATTTGTACAGTGTGGTCCCTTCTCTTCCCCCCTTCACCTTTTGCCCATTCCTTTATAAACTTACTCAGATTGGGAAACTAGAAATGGCTTAAACAGAAGATGGTAGCCCTCTATGGGGAATGGCTTTGTAATCGTACAGTCCCTCAGCTCCCCATCACTACTGACTGTCCAGAGCTTCTTCTCCTTTCCTCCCTGTACAAGAGGGAAGGGTCTCCAGTCTTGCTGTAAAAGCGGTAAGTTCAGGAGGAACAAGGAAGATTCTAGTCAGAGACACTTTTGTCTTGGCCAGCCAAAAGGAAAGCGTGAGTATGTATCCAGGGTAGTCATTTAAAGCAAATGGTTATATTATTTTCTTTTCCTTCACATCACTGAATCAGAGTGCAGTTACATACTGTTGAGTTATTGGTGAAATAGCAACAGAATGATTAAGAAAATCATCAGGCAAAACCACGCAAAATATGTTGGTTATCAACAAAGTAATTGAATAGCATTTAAGCAAATGAAACAGACAGAGGCATGCAAAGGATTATAATAACTGAGGCAGAGAGTGAAGGTTTCCAAGTGACTGCATTCCAAGTGACCCAACTATATTCACTACCAGCAAACAGAGGACTTTCTCATCACTACCCTACCTCAAGAAATCACAACGAGAGAGGACGGTCACCCCTGAGGTATCAGTGATTCCCCAAAACTGAGAAATTATAAATGAGAGTGAGAGTAGGAAAGCTTTAGAGAGGAAGAAAACAAACTCAAATTCTGAATTCCGTTAGATGGCTAACAAGCTATGTTTCATGGAAAGGATAACTTTTAAGCCTGTTGTGGTTCAGTGGTTACAACAACAGCCAGAGTAAAAATGCAATATATAGTACTGAAAATAATTTTTAAATTAGGGAGGGAGAAAAAGTATAAAATTTATTTGCAAAATGGGAAAAGTGATACAGTCAAGCTGAAGTCTACAGGAAGAAAGTCACTGACAGTTTTAAAAAGAAACATGAATTTTCTAAAACATTCGTAAAGCAAGAATTCCTAGTGATGGTGTAAGAACTTTTGTTAGATGGAGATAGTACGTTTAAAATAATGTAGGAAAGGACTAAGTTTTTATTGATTTGGAACCGGGAAGGAAGAAGATGATGGAGATGGCGATACTGAAATATTTTCTAAATCATTAGCAGAAAATGAGAATTCTTAGTAAACACAGGCTGGACAACTTAAAGAACTGATCTTATGATGTGTCAGAACATCCCACATGAGCGCAGATGTCCTCCCTTTCCCAAACACAGCCTCCAGCACCACTTCCACCCTACTCAGCTGTGGGCTGATGCAGAGCTGCCTCCAGGTCGCTGCGTGGCCCCTGCCCGGCACTCCCTTGTCCTCAGCGACTGCTCCCTTCCTCAGCAGCAGCGGGCACACGATGCTTGCCCAGCAACTGGGCTACATAGCCCCGTGCTCCCCTTTGGCTCCCCATCCGTAGCTGTGGGCGCAGCTACGGGGACACGGTCAGTCACCACAACCGGCTGAAGGGATCGCAAAGAGGAATGGTGTTTCTGACTGCCCTATTATGTTCTTTCTAGTCAGCTCTTGGTTGGGAAAGTGCCGCTGGGTCTCTCTCCCCGCAGCTGCTTGAGCGGTGCTGGCGGCATCCTGAACAGGCTCTCTGCACGGAGCGTTCCTCCTGCCGCGCTGCCCAGCCAGGCTGCCCGGCGCCCGCAGCACAGCCCGGCCCCAAGGCACGGCCCCGGCCCATCCGCCCGCGCTGCCGGCGCCGTGTGGCGGGGCCGTCCCGGGGCGGGAGCCGGGCACCGGCNCGCTAGAGGGCAAGAGAGCCCCGCACAAGCGCGGCTGCCCCTGCCCCGCAGCCCCCGGCCCGCCGCGCCCGGCCCCTCCTGCCCCGGCGGGGTCAGCGCCGCGACCCCGTGGGGAGCAGCCCCGCGTGGCCGCTGCAGACCCGGGCTCAGGGCCATTCGGCGTGAAATGTCCTGGGTGGCCACGGTGCCGTGGAGGGAGAGGTAATCCCTTCGTTCGGGAAAGCTCTCAAGGCCTTTGTCCGTTCCAGAAATCAGGCACAGAGCCATCATGGAACTGGCACGGACCTTCTCTGTCGGGGGACGGCACAGCGGGCTGCTGCTGTGCCTGCCGCGGCGCACATGGAGCGGTAAGTGGGACACACATCCAGCTCCTGTCGAGCTGGGCAGGGGCCGAGAGGCTCCTTCTCCCCGCCCGTCAAGGTGGCCGAGGACCTGGTTGCTGGCTGCAGCTCCAGTCTAGCACTGGTAAGTAGCGTCCAGCTGATGGTCAAGCTATGTGCCTTGGTTGATATACGAAGGCCACCTCATCTTTAGGGTAGTGAACGATCTACAGAGGAAGAATATCAGCCAAAGGAAGAGCCTCGGGGATGCCCTGCAGACTGCTGCCCTGCTGAGACTGCAGCTACAACTGAGCACCGACAGTATGTGAGCATGAAGAAGGCAGAAACTTCTTAAGAGACACCGTGTGTGCTTGGGCAGGGAAGGTGCACAAGGCAAAACACTGGCCATGGCAGACAGGTTCTCACAGTGAGCAGTTCTGTGAGCCGTGCCACACAAATTGCTTGCCGTGAGGAGGCCTCTGTGGTCACCTGCACACATGGCAACTCTGATTTCCTCCCCTTTTCTCTTTCCATTCAGTGGCACTTCGGCTCTTGAGCTGGAGGGATTTGCAATGTAGTGGACGATCAATTCATTACTAAAATCAGCAGATAAAAGCTATGTACAAATAAACACATCACAGAAATTTCAAACGTATTTGTCAGCCTTCATACTTACATCACCCTATATACCTTCAAGTATCACAAACAAGGACATGCATTCAAAAAGACTGTATTGACACCTGTGTCAATGCACTTGGCTCTATCTGACTGGTAATAGTAGTATTACCTTTGTGTTTAAATCAAGATATCTTAAAACATGGAACCTAATAACTCCCTCCCTAGGATGGTCACAAAGATCATATTCTGCCAGTGTTTAATTATGTGAATTCACTAATTCCTGTACACAGCAAAATACCATAACACCATGAAAAATCCTTATCAGATATCCCACTGTTGCTGTGTATTGCATGGTGACACAGGCGCTGGTGTTTTCTTGGAGTTTTCCATCTAAACTGCGTGTTTTACACTACTCTGGTGTGAAAATTTGATTAAGTGGGAACGCACCCCTTTCTGCTGAATTCTGGAATTCTTATAGGAATCTTTTTGGTCATAACTACTGCTGTTTTTTCTACAGTCTCTGAAATGAGAAAGCAAACACATTCCTCTAGTTTAAGTTTTCTAAAGTTCTAGACATTTCTTTTATTAATCCGGTTAACCTGAATCACATGGCTTTTTTTCTTTGTTTTGTTTTCACACATTTTCTTTATTTCCAGTCAATCTAATGTTTGATAATCATGACTTTCAGTAATTTTTCATTGCTGATATCACATGAGTTTTCTTTGGAGTGTTGATTTGCGTAGCTATATTAATAGTTTAGTGCCCTCACCAGACATTCTGGGGAAATGCTCAATCACATGTATAACACAGCAAGTGGGATCCATGGAGTCCTATCTAGACCTCCATCATGTTGAAGTCTACGTCTAATATAGGCTCCCTCCATACACGAGGAAGAATTAAGCATCTTTAGAGCATGAGTCATGTCATCCTAAAGTAGATGCCCATTATGGGTCAGATGATTTGTGCCCTAAAATTGCTCCTATTTCTCTATGTTAAAGAACAAGTAGTTTCTATCTTGATGTCTCAATTCTAGCAGCCTCAAGTGAGACAAGATTAATTAATAGTCTTATATCCAGGTTTATATCATGCCTCAAAATACCCTAAAAATTCTTATTTGTCAAGAAAACTGAAAATAGCATTACTTTTTATATTATTCTCCATTTATATAAGAAAAGAACCTTTTAAAAGTTTTCTGCCTTGAGACATTTTAGTAAAAATGGCAAATGTCATGTGTTTCATGGGAAAGACATAAGACCTCTCTTTTTAATAACTAAGTCTTTCAGTTCTCTGTCTGCAAGGTTGGGAAATAAATTAATTAGGTACATTAAAGGCCCATCTTGGTGAATTTCTTCAATATGGGGGGAGTTAAAAAAAACCCCAACCAAAATCCCCAAGAAAAAACTGTTTTGGCAGGCTGAATTATTTTTTAAATGACACTCAAAAATTGATATGTGAAAAGATCTTTGAACTAGTTGGCAGAGTACAGGTGAAACAATTTTCTTTTAAAAATGTCATAATATCTAAAACCTGACAGAAGTGTCACATTAGTGTGGTACATGTGAGGAGAAGGTGTGCCAGGAACTCCTCAAGAAATGCAGATTTCTTCTGACCAGTTCTGCTCTCAGGAGTTAAAATCCTGCATAAAGCTGATGAGTAAGCTCTTGATGACTCACTGTGGCAGATGCAGTCTTTAATTCCAGGAGAGTATAAGGGAAGTGGGTGTGAATCTCGAGTAGAGGGGAGCTAGGGATGTTCCTGCCTCAGTGTCTTGGGGATAAAAGTGTAGGTTTTTAATACAGCCCCAGCTATCAGCAATGCCAAACTTCTGTAAGGGGTAAGTTTGACATTACATATCACACATAGATTTTATGTGAAGCAAGGTTGAAACACCACCTACTCACAGATGGGTATAATTTTGGGGATGTCCTGCATAATTCATGTGTGGCTTTGATACTTATGAGTAATTCAGACATCAAAGCCTCAACTTAGATAACACTTTTATAACACTAAACTTCCTATAGCAAATAACCTGTGGGCTTTCATTTAAGTCCCTTAAAAAAAAAAAAGCAACTATACCAATACTTTCTTCTTTACCTTCAGATATTTTTCGTAAGGTAAGCTGGTGTGAAGTACAAGATAGAAAATACTGAAGCCTGAACTAGAGAAAAAATTCCATATAATACTCTTCAGTGGGACTAGAAATGTAAATTTAAAGCACTAGAAAGGAGCTGGGAACCTCTTTTGCCGTTGCTTCTAGACTGAGAGCATACCAGATATGAGGCCCTTATGGTCACTCGGCAATATTCCCCTCTGCTTTGCCAGTGGCACAAGCCTTCACTTTTCCTCAGTCCAATTTTTTAACAAGCAATTTTGTGTTCTCTTCCAAGTTAGCCATTATGCATGGAAAAATCTCCCCATTAATAACCGTAAAGCTCCTTTATTGTTCTCCTTCGAATATCCTTAAAACTTCCTTCTGACACCAAACACTTGTCACTGGCTGGGCCTGTTGCTTTTTATTCTCAAGGCTGTTTTTCCCTTATCCTTCCCCCATGGGTCTGTACTATACACCTGTTGTCTTTCATCATGGGTTAAGATCATAAGCTCTTTGGGCATAGACCATCTCTCTTATTACATGTGTCTACAGTATCCGACACAATGGAACTGTGAGCCCTTAATGGGGCCTCTGGGTGCTGCCGTGATCCAGTTGATAAAGAATGATGATTTTTGACATGGTGAGTTCTGCAGTTTTCCCCAAGTCATTCTGCAGTTGTTCACGCTGATATAATCAGTGTGTGAGAGCAGTGTCCTTAAATCCTAAAAAAAAGGGTAAATGCTTCAGAACTATTTGCCAGAGAGCAACGACTTTACTGCTTTGGTGTTGGGGTTTTTTTCTGTTCTTGCATATTGAAATGCATGGACTGACATGCAGCAACTGCTTCTTTTTGTGGGTTTGTAGAGAACTAGAGTGATGTGACTCTGCTCTGAAGCTTCTGCATCCCGTCCTTCAAATGGCAATAAAGACTGTTGGAGTCAAATAAAAGGGGGGGTGGCTCATGCGCCACTGGCGTGAGTCAGTTCCCTAAAGGTCCGTGTGGATTCAGGACACAGCTTTTCCCTGCTGCAGTTTCCCCGCTAGACATGGAAACTAGTCTCTCTCCCTCCTCTCGTGTTTAGTCACATTGGCAAGTGGCAGGATGCAGGAAAGCTGCACCAGTCAGAGCTGGACTGCTGGCTTTTGTGGTGGGGAAGGCAAAGAGAGCCACCCCCTCCACCGCATGCCCATCGAGCAGGAGGACATGCAGAGTCGATTATTTTTAACTAACCCCCTTGCAAAATCCTCATTCTCTAGAGTTCTCTTTCCAGGCTCCACCAATGACCTTCCCGGACCCCGCTACCTCAGCGGTGCACATCATCATTCACACCATGCAATCTCTTCCCCCAGCCCCCAAGATATTATGTTTCTCCTCCTTCTCTCCCTGCCCCTCTCTCTCCCCCCACCATTCCCAAAAGAGCCTGTCTTTAGGTTTTGTTCTCAATTCAAGGGGATGCCGGAGTGTCCTCTCCCTCGTGCAAGGCTCCGCATCGTCCCCAGTCCTTGAGCTCTGCTCAAGAAGGCTTTTGCAAATGCAGGAGACCCTCTGTCCCNCATGGGTCTGTACTATACACCTGTTGTCTTTCATCATGGGTTAAGATCATAAGCTCTTTGGGCATAGACCATCTCTCTTATTACATGTGTCTACAGTATCCGACACAATGGAACTGTGAGCCCTTAATGGGGCCTCTGGGTGCTGCCGTGATCCAGTTGATAAAGAATGATGATTTTTGACATGGTGAGTTCTGCAGTTTTCCCCAAGTCATTCTGCAGTTGTTCACGCTGATATAATCAGTGTGTGAGAGCAGTGTCCTTAAATCCTAAAAAAAAGGGTAAATGCTTCAGAACTATTTGCCAGAGAGCAACGACTTTACTGCTTTGGTGTTGGGGTTTTTTTCTGTTCTTGCATATTGAAATGCATGGACTGACATGCAGCAACTGCTTCTTTTTGTGGGTTTGTAGAGAACTAGAGTGATGTGACTCTGCTCTGAAGCTTCTGCATCCCGTCCTTCAAATGGCAATAAAGACTGTTGGAGTCAAATAAAAGGGGGGGTGGCTCATGCGCCACTGGCGTGAGTCAGTTCCCTAAAGGTCCGTGTGGATTCAGGACACAGCTTTTCCCTGCTGCAGTTTCCCCGCTAGACATGGAAACTAGTCTCTCTCCCTCCTCTCGTGTTTAGTCACATTGGCAAGTGGCAGGATGCAGGAAAGCTGCACCAGTCAGAGCTGGACTGCTGGCTTTTGTGGTGGGGAAGGCAAAGAGAGCCACCCCCTCCACCGCATGCCCATCGAGCAGGAGGACATGCAGAGTCGATTATTTTTAACTAACCCCCTTGCAAAATCCTCATTCTCTAGAGTTCTCTTTCCAGGCTCCACCAATGACCTTCCCGGACCCCGCTACCTCAGCGGTGCACATCATCATTCACACCATGCAATCTCTTCCCCCAGCCCCCAAGATATTATGTTTCTCCTCCTTCTCTCCCTGCCCCTCTCTCTCCCCCCACCATTCCCAAAAGAGCCTGTCTTTAGGTTTTGTTCTCAATTCAAGGGGATGCCGGAGTGTCCTCTCCCTCGTGCAAGGCTCCGCATCGTCCCCAGTCCTTGAGCTCTGCTCAAGAAGGCTTTTGCAAATGCAGGAGACCCTCTGTCCCTTTGCTGATTCACACAGCTCTTTTCGAAGGGCAAACCCACAAAAACACCAATTCTCGGCATCGTAAGAAGAAACAGAAATCCTCTTTCCCCTCGCAGAGTCTCTCCCGACAGTTTTAAATAACTTCGTTTTG